>JACGDI010005252.1:701195-730012 GCA_014898725.1 Jacaranda copaia | reverse complement strand
TCTTGGAGACCTCCACCTTCTTGAGGACAAAATGCCTAATATTGAAACGACGCTCTCTGATCATTTTATTATAATTTTGGGTCATCTTTGCTCTGTAGCGCTGTATAGTATTATAAGCCTCCTGTCGATGCTTATCGATAGTTTTGAGATATAGCTTCCTCTTCGATGTGTTTCTTAGTGGGTGGAAGTGGATGACCTGAGCAGTATATTGGAATAATTCTGAAGGTATGACTGCTTCCGACCCATACACTAGGCTGTAAGGGGTGTGATTGGTAGCTATTCGGGGAGTTGTCCTGTAAGCCTATAGCACGTCAGGCAGGTCATCTACCCAGTTCACCCCAGTGTCTTGAATTCTAGCCTTTAATTAGTCGAGGACAGTCCGATTGGTCACCTCAGTCTGACCATTCGACTGAGGATTGCCCACTGACATGAAATATTGTGCGATTCCCAAGGCCTCGTACCAATCTCATGAACTCTTACTCTGAAATTGAGTGCTGTTATCTGAAATAAGTACCTTGGGCAGCCCAAAATGACAAATGATATTCTTTCATATAAAACGTTTTTATGGCCTTGTCTGTTATCTTAGGGACAGCCTCAGCTTCAACCCACTTGGTGAAATATTCAACCGCTAAGATTATAAACTTTTGCTGCTCGGTTGATCTCAGCAAAGAGCCCACTATTTTGATTATCCACTGATCAAACGGCCAGGAAATCTGAACATTAACCATCGACATGGCTGGCTGGTGCGGCAGGTTGGAACGACTTGGCATAATGTACACTTGTGTATGAAATCCACCGAATCTTTCAACAATGTTGGTCAAAAGTATCCATACCTGATAATTTTATGGGTAAGAGACCTCCCTCCAGAATGGTTGCCACGCATGCCTGCATGAACATCCTGCAACACTTTCAACGCCTGATCATGATCCAAGCATCTCAAGGGGGGTCCGACAAAGGATCTCTTGTATAATTGACCATGCTCGTCGAGGGCGAATTTGGAGGTTTGACCTCGAAGGCGATAAGCCTCATTCTTGTCGTCAGGGATAATGCTTTGGCTGAGATATAGTTTTATTGGGGTTTGCCAAGAAACAGTTGTCTCGTCGATAGCTGTTATAAGATTTTCATCGAAAAGTGCAATTGACAGCCTGTTTGAGAAAAAAAATGTGATTTTCTTGTCTCTTATTCCTCTTATTAAGTTGGTAAACTTGGAAAGGGCATCCGTGCGTTCATTCTCAAATCGAGGGACCTGGCTAAGAGTAAATCTTTTGGACAATTGCTTCAACCTCTTTACCTCGGCCAGGTATTGGGTTATTGACTATTCTTTAGCTTTGAAATTTCCCTCGACCTACTCTGCCACTAACTGGGAGTCCGTAATCACTACCAAGTGCTTGACCCCACGCTCAAGCGCCATTCTTATTCCTGTCAGCAGGGCCTCGTACTCGATCTTGTTATTTGTGACTGTATAATCTAGTTTGATTGCAAAATCATACTCCTCAGCATTTGGGGAGCGAAGAGAAACCCTAATTCCTTCCCCAGATGTGGTCGATGACCTATTGACATACAAAGTCCAAACAAGAGAGGCAACAATACTTTCGTTAGATAAGTCGACTCACTCTACAATGAAGTTGGCAAGTACTTGAGCTTTGATGGCCGTTCAAGGTTGAAAGCTGATGTCAAACTCTCCAAGTTCGATCATCTACTTGGCCAATCTGCCTGATGTATCGGGCTTTACGCACACTTGCTTCAATGACTGGTTTGTTAGTATATGATAGAGTGAGACTGAAAGTACGGTCTCAGCTTCCGAGCAGTGATCATTAAAGCCAATGCAAATTTTTCAATCTCTAAATAATTATGTTCTAGCCATTGGAGTGACTTACTACAATAGTAGATTGGTCGATGGTTGCCATCCCGGGTTGATACTAGTATTGAATTGATCAACACTTTCGAGACTCTAAGTATATATGAAGTACTTCTCCCAGCTCGGTTTTTGCCAACATCGAGGGTGAGGCCAAATATTGCTTCAACTCAATCAGCGCTTGGTTACACTGTTCCATCCATCAAAAACTCATCTATCTGGCATTTCTAAGAATTTTAAAAAAGGGGAGGCTTTTGTTAGCCAATCTCGCGATGAACCTTCCCAAAGCCACGATTCTCCCAACCAGCCTTTGAACTTCCAAAACCATTCTTGGAGGGGTGACATCTAAGACTACTTGAATTTTCTGTAGATTGGCCTCAATGCCTCTTTGGCTGACCATATAGCCTAGCAATATTTCTCCTTGGACCCCAAATGTGCATTTTTTGAGGTGGCCCTGCCTGATCAGTCTGGGCTTCCACGGCTATATATTTTTTGAGGTGGCCCTGCCTGATCAACTCTTGATCTCGTCTTGGAGATTGAAATACTCATTGATGTCATGACCCTTCTGTTTATGGAAATGGCATTATTTCTTTAATTTCTTCATGGCTTTAGTCTACGTCAACTTTCTGGACTTTTTGAGGAGGTTATCATGCTGGATGGCGTATAGGACCTCCTTTCTTAGGATGTTCAATGGTGTATAGTCACGGAAGCGTTTGATCGGAGATCGACCTCGCTTTTTTTATTTCTGGTCATCTCTCTTTTTTTTCTTCTCGACCTCAGAAGATCTAAACTTAAGCTTGTTTATTTTCTCCTGGGTCATATATCTTTCTGCCAGGTCGAGTAGCTCCTCCATTGACCTAAGCTATTCTCGCACCAAAGCATTGGCGCATTCTTTATGCCTGAGCCCCAAGAACAACACGTCGATCAAGAACGCAATCTTGGGGTTATCTATTTTTAGGACCTCTGTATTAAATCTGGTAAGGAAATCTCAAAAGGACTCTCCCTCGCCTTGCTTGATAGTATGGAGGTGGGTATGGGGGAGCTTGGCCTTCCTTCTATTGGTAAACTGGTGTAAGAATTTATCTCACAGCTGGTCATATGAGTAAATCGATGATGGTTCAAGCTTCATGAACTAGTCTAGTGTGATGCCTTGGAAGGTGGTCATCAACATTTTAGCATGGATGTATTCATTGTGCCTATGCAGCTGCATCATGTGCTCAAACTGCATGAGATGCTCATTGGGGTTGGTGGAACCATTGTACCTCAGCAGACTGGTAGGGACTCTGGCGTCCAAGGTGATGCACTCATTAATGATTTTCTGAACAAATGGAGACCCTCTCTCTCAATGAGACCTTTAAGGAGCCTCCAAGTTTGGTGATCTGTCGGTATTTCTCCTCAAAATCTCGTCGAGGCGTCTGTTCCGCTATTGGACTTGATAAGATACTTCTTCCCACTCGTCCCGATCTGTCTGGGTGGTATTTTGATCAAGTCCTGGTCTAAGATGCTTGGCCCCTATCACGCTGCGGGGCTCGAATAGGCCGATGCACAAAGTTTGCAGACTCTCCTCTCTTTTCACGGTAGTCATGCCTAGAGCATTCGACCTTATCGCACTACATGTCTCGATTAGGTCTGGCGTGATCTATCGAGTTCACCACCTCCTTCCGCGCTTCTGGACGTCTTCTCTCTTCCTATAGGCATCTAGGACTGACTTCGTGCCTGGCGGGTGGCTGCCTGGCTTCTCGATGGGTGTGACTGTTCTCCAGGGACCTATTTTTCAAGGGGGGTGGTTGTAGAGTTGCACTGGTGGTAGAAGCATGCACTGTAGTGTGCCTGTTCAGCGCGGCAGATAACTAGGTTGATATTTGAGCGAAAATCTGCTCACTTATCAGTTACATCAGTTAGGGCATGGTGAGCATCACTATCTGCTCCTGAGGGGCTTGGTGCCCGAAGTGCTTGTACCTTTCTGGGGGTTAGGGAGAGGTGGAGAAGTGGACCTTCGGTTCTCTTCCCTTCTGGATACTACTCTGTATGTGTTTACCATTTTTCTTGCTACAATCTCAATAGCTTCCCACAAACAGAGCCAAATGATGTTGATGAAAGTTGCATATAGAGAAAAAGGGGGTTGTGCTACTAGTAAATTAACCAAGGAGGTCGAGTACTCAGGGTTATATATATCTTAGGGCTTGAGATCTGCAACCACAACACACGTTAAACTAGTCGAGGTGTCCCTAGCTAAGGCACTCTGACGCTCAAGTTAGTTTTGGTCGAGATGAAGAGATCGAACAGAATATAGAGAATGTAAAGCTTATAGTGTATTGGGCATTACCTTGAGCGTGGTTGAGTTTGAAGTATTTATAGCTTTCTCCAAGCGTGATTTGACCCTAGTACCCTTATCAAGTGTATTGACTTTTGTTTTTGCCAGAGGGTTGGTGGTTATTTCATGTCTAGATTCCAGTACTGTTCTAGGTGGCTAAATCTCCTATTTTTCTGGATGACCAGTGCCAGTGGAGACGTGTTTCTACCAAAGTTGGTGGCAGGGTTGGCAGAGTTGGTGGCAGCGGTTGTACTGGCTGTCACACATCATTAATGCGAAGGCATGCAGTCTTTCAATCTAATAAATGCAGCAGAGATCTGAGACAATGCCGGAGTGGGTCTTGAGGTTGATATATATTGACCAGACTTGAATATTTGAACTTTAGGAGTGGTCCTAAAGTCAATACGAGTCGACCGCGTACTCTACCAAGTGAGGTCGATACCGGTCGACCAATCAGATTTACTGTTGGGTCTCCTGAGCTGTCTCATTTAATATTAGGCCTGTTGGGCCTATTGGATTATCTCATATCAAGTAATAATTAAAGTAATATATGGCTGAAAAATTAGTTAACATACACTTTTTATGTTTAAAAAAATATTTGTGTATTTTATTAGTTTCAATATGATAGTAAATATTTAATGTTAAATTAAATTTGAATTTGATTGATGAAATAGTAAAATAATAAAATATAATGACAAAGGATTTGAAAAATAAAAAAATAAATATTTTGAGCAAACATAAATGGGAGTTGATGGTATTCAATTTTATAATCATTAGCATCATCGCATGTGGTTCCTGCACACATATACAATCTTTAAGTGTTATGTATTTTTTTTGATTGTTATGTATTTTATTTTATTTATACAATCGTTGTAGATACAGATAATTTTTTGTGTTTTTAAACTAAATTCAAAATGAAACTAAAAAGTATACTAAGTCATATATCTACATATTATACGTTAAAAAATTGTAATAATTTTAAATAACAAAAAAAAAAAAAATCAAACTCTTGAAAAAAAAAGAAAGGAAAAAAGAATAAAAATCAAACCTGAAAACAAAAATATGACGATGAGTCTACATTTTTCTCTGCCGAAAAAAAAGTAAAACAAAAAATTAATCTCACTCTTGGAAAAAAAAAATAGAAAATCAAACTGGAAAAAAAAAAATGGCGATGGACCTATATTTTTCTTTGCAAAAAAGGAAATAAAAAATTAATCACACTTGAAAAGAACACACAAAAAAGCAAAGAAACAAAAAAGGAAAAAAGAAATCAAACTTGAAAGAAAAATATGGCCGTGGATCTATATTTATCTCTGCAATAAGAGAGAACAAAAAATCAATCACATATTTAAAAAAGTAAAAAAGAAAAGAAAATAAAGAAATATAAAAGAATATAAAAAAATAGGGGTGGCAATTCCCAATACAACATGATAACTTGACACAAGGTCAATATGAAAAAATTGGGTTTGGGTTGATCTATTTTGGGTTTGGATCAAACAAGACTGATTTGAATAATAACCCGGAGAGATGGGTTGAGTTGAATTTCAGGTTACACAAATAATGCAAAATTTGATTTTGAATCACACAACAACCTAACCTACCTAAACCAAATCGATCCAACCTGAACTAAACAAATAAAATTTAAATTTTTTTAGAAGTAAAAATATAAAATAACAAAATAAAGCTTGAAACGTTGAACTTTAATAATATTAAAATTACTATTTTGTCATTTTTCGGTCTTATTTATTTCCACAAACATATAGGATGAATAATTACAATTTTTGACTGCTTCTAATGGTTATTTTTGGATGTCCAAGTGAACATGAAAATTGTTCTGCAAAGAGTTGACAAATCAATACTTCAATTACTGAATTGGTCAAGTAGTTTTTCTTATGCCATATGCAATGAAAGATTTTGTATATATAGATAGACAAGAATTCTTCTTGTTGTGAGATTATAAAAATTTCAAAAGACTCAAGCAAATTTTTATAATAAATTATATGTATAATTAAATTACTTTTTTACTTATTTGCTTGATGATACATTTTTATTGATTTATATACTGCTTAATTGAATCAATATAAAGTTAACAAATAATATCATTTTAAAAAGTTAAAAAAGACAATTTAATTGACACAAAAGATATAAAAATTAAAGAGAACGGATGAGTAAAACTTGGAAAATTATGTTATTTTTAAAAATAAGATATTTTGTGATTTCAATATTCTTATGATGCTGATAGATACTAAAAAATGAAAGGGAAAAGAAGTCTTAAAAACTAATATATTATGTGGTTTAATGAATTTTTTTAAAAAAAGTTGCTCTTGTGGAATTATGATGATAACTCCGTACTCCTATTTTAATATATTAATAATTATCAATATATAAAAACTAAAAAGATAAAAATACTAAAAAATTCTAAAAATTAAAACAAATATTCAAAGTAATTGTTTTAAATCAAGTCGGCCGGTTGGATTGGGTAAGTTTGAGTTGGTAGGTTGATGTGATAAAAATCAAGTTGACATAAACCTGACCTGATACGAATTAAGTTGGGTTAGAATTTAGTACTTTCAAATTGCCATTAGATTGGATTGGATTCAAATTGAAAAAATTAGTATTATATCCCTACTCCAATCCACCCAACCCATCCGATCCACCCAAATTGGGATAAAACAAGCCTACTTTGTAGGCAAAAACAAAGGAAATACCTCTGTAAGAAGATGTCAATTTTGGATTTAAGATGTCAGTTGCATTATGAAGGCTAATAGTTGCGTGAAGTGGTTTTAAAATTATTTAGTGGATAATGTGGAGCACAGAATGGTGGGTTAGTGGCATTTATTAAAATTACATTTGTGACCTAATTGAACTATTTGTATTAGATAATTTTAGGAAGGTAAATTTGGATTATTGTAAATTTGGTATTCAAACTATTGAATTCCTTATTTTGTCCTTTGAACTTAATTATATTTTTTAATATTTGAATAGATGAGAGGACAATTTATGCAATTAACTAAAACAATTGTCATAAGCACAAAAGTGTCTTCCTTTTTAGAACAATATAAATAATAGAAATTGGAAATGAAAACAAATACCTCCTTGCTAATATATCTCCACTATCTCAAAATCTGTAATTCGTGTTTCTTTAAAAATATTTTAAACTAAAATTTTATTCCACAAAATTTTCATTTAAAATAGCATCATAACTTTCAATTGTTATTTTTAAAAATAACTAATAGTCATTGCAAGCAATTCCTACACAAATAAAACAATCTTTAAATATCATGTATGGCTTGTGCATATTTTCATTGATACAGGCATGGTCCACAGGCCTAGGAGTGAAGAAATATACCACCATAGCCCCAAACCCCAAAAGACCAAATTTAGGTCAGCCGTGCTCCTCCACAAATGAGCTAATGAAGTTAGCCAAGTTAGAATAAAAGTATTGGTCCCGGACACATGGCTGGAGTGGAATAGATTAGTCACAAAAGTAGTTTGACCGAATTACCCGAAGGCAAAGATGAGTAGGTCGAATTGTTTAAATACCTATAGACCTTGATTGTTCGGGCATGCAGGATTATGTAAGATCTATATATCAATGATACATAAGTCAAAAGATGGTATTCAACACCGTCTAATTTACTCTTTGCTTTGATATTTGAAGTTGGTAGATATTACACATTTCACACTATCTAATGTTTGATTGGAAAAATTGATCATTTTGATTATATTGAAAATGTTCAGAGTATCTGAACATTTAAGAAAGTAAATTTCCAAAATATTCTCGATGTATTTCAGCACTAATACATTTGCCCCCACTCTATTTAATTTGATTAGAAGCAAATCAACAAAATCCTCATATATATATATATATATCCCTTTCTCGTTTTCCACCTCAACCCCTCCATCCTTTTATATCTAAATCAGTTTATCCTTTCAGATGACGGAGAATAGTAGAGTGAAGGTAACATCGCTCCACCGTGTTGGAAAAGAAGGAGATATCCAGGTGAAGTCTAACCATTTTCATAAATTATTTTTGTCATTTCAGCTTGGTTAGAAGAATCCAAGAAAAGTTATTTTCCCTCCTAAAAATTGATTACTGCATAGATATATATATATATATATATATTTGTCAATTAGTTTAGACTTCACCAATCCATTTTTCCATCGAGGAGCTTGGTCCAGTTGAGCCATCCAAGTCGAGACAAGTGAATAATAAATTTTTTCTCTAAATCTTAAGATATTTTGCTCTCACTTCTTATTGTGCATTAACTCACGCATGTCCATTTCTAAATTTTTGAACATATATTAATTTAAGTATCAATAGAGTTGACCAAAAAAACCTTTCATTAAAAAGAAAAAGGGGCGGATCAATGAAAAATAGGATTTTGTAAGTGTAGTTGGAGCTCTAAACAATTAACTTGAATATTTGCATGATATACTACTTCCTCTTATTTGCTTGAACTTGTTCAAAGTATCTATGCATAGAGATGTGCCTTTGTATAACATTGAAGCTTTTAGAGAATAATGGAATTCACGCAACAAAATAATACCATTTAAACTGTTGTACAATAGTTAACATGCCAAGTGGTGTATGGCCTACTAGCATACTCACATAATGTGGAAAGTCAGGAGTTCGAGTCTGAACGAAGTCCTGATATGCGTGCATGCGTATAAATAAATAAATAAATAAATAAAAAGTTAACACAGAGTTGATTGTTGTTTAGTTCCAAGAGTTTGCATGGGCACTTGTCATTATGAGTTTTACTATGGTTGAGACCAATTGATATATCTGGGAAAGAAAAATTCATCATTCTATGTTATACAAGCCAAAAATGATGTTATTTAATTGAATTTTTTATTCTTTACATGGCATAATTTTGTGATTTAAAATAATAAATTTGGTAATTTCTCATTTCTCATATCCGGCATCAGCATGGCCATACCAGAAGACCCCCTTTATCATTGTGGGACTGGACAAAAGAACATGCGTATGGTGAAAACTAAAGCAAATTACGGTGGATTTTTCCTTCGTTGCTCAACTGATGGAAGTCAAGTAAAGTTGTTAAGATCGTCTGTTGAGCCCCCCGGGCGAGGCATCTACTCGAACTCCAAAGCAGCACATATGATCATTTTTAATACTATTTGCACCGAGCAGACCCCAGAGCATATATGGGTTGCAGTCGCGGACCATGAACTCAGCTGTTACGCATTATGCAAATAATAGTATGATATGCGCTTTGTGCGCTAGCGTGTTAATCATTCTTATAGTTTTGTTGGTGTTAATTTTTGTTGTGGTTGTTAAGCTTTTGGTCGCATGAATGATATTTATGAAGTTTGTAAAGATGCTTAACTCTCACAATTGAAGAACGGAGACTGTTTTTATGTGAAATTTTATTGAGTATTTAGTTATGTTTCAAAACTCTATGCAAATAAAAGATATATTTATCCTTATGTTGAGGTAATTTTATTTTATAGTTGAAATTAGGTCTAATTGCAATTTAACCCCCCTGCCGCCCATTTAATATAATTTTAATATGAAAAAACTAATTTATCCTTAATTTTTTAATATATTTTCAATTCAATTTAAATAACCTTTTATTATCATTTTTTTTTCTTTCTTTCATTCCTTTTCTTTTCTTTCTATCTTTCATTTCTTTCTGCTTCCTTTATTTCATGTATTCTTAGTTTATACATATACATATATATATATATATATAAATTTATTTACAAAATTTAAATTATTTTTATTTTTATCATATTAATCTTTCATTCTATTAATTCATTCCAAATTAAATTAAACTTTAATAAAAATATGAAATATATTTTTTATTTATACTTAAGTACATATATAACATATATATAATTTATCTATAAAATTTAAAATAAAATTATATTTACATTTTAAATAAAGTATAAATATAACTTAAATATTAAATATATTTATTCATTTTAAATTAAATATTATATATTTATAAAAATATAACTCATATACATAAATATATTCATATATTTAAATATATATATAAAGTATAAATATATATACATAAAGTATAAATATATATACATAAATATGTTGATATATTTAATACAAATATATTTATTTATAAATAAATATATTCAATATTTATTTATAATATGTATATACATAGATATAAGCACCCTAAACCCCACCCCACCCCCTGCCCCCCCACGCCCAACCAGTCCCGCACCCTCTACACATGGCGGCCATGGCAGGGTTGTCGGTCGCTTCTGTGAGGAGCGCCATGGCTGCCGGCCGCAACCCCGCAAACCCCCAACACCTCACCCCCTCTCTCGTGTCTTTTGCACATGGCCATGGTCGCCGCCCAATCAATCCTGCACCCTCTACAGATGGCAGCTTTGGCTGCTGGCCGCCTCTGTAAGGGGTGCCATGGCCACCACTCACGACCACGCAAACTTCCAGCGTCCCAATACCTCTTCCCACGTCCTCTGCACGCGGCCATGGCTACCCCTGCGGGCAGCGGTTGTGGCTGACTCTGCAATTGGCAGCCATGGCCATGGCTGCCTGCAACTGTGGCTGCCGCTTGCATACCCAGTAGCCCCCACCCCACACCTCCAAAATCTGGCCAGACTTGACAATGTTGATGGCTTTAATTTTTTTTTAATTATTTTAGCAGCTACTGGCGACAGCCATGGCCATGGCCAATGGGTGTGGGTAAGGTTTGGGGTGGGGTGGGGTAGTAATAATCCATTTATATTATAGTATATTATATAACATATATATATTATTTAATAATAATTTATTATGTTGTATATATTTTATATATATTTCAAAAAAAATAATATAATTTGATTTCGACCATTTATTTCTTAAAAGAAAGTCCAATGGATGAAAAATAAGGGTGTAATTATCTTTTTATATACAAAAATACATGCCCAAACGCATCTCTCAGAGCGTGTTCTACACCTAAGCTATATAGGGAGTTTGTTCCATGATTTTTTAAAATATTAAGAGGTATTTTGAATATTTATTTTTTTATATTGCCTATTTTTTAAACATGGGGGGGTTATTTGTAAAATTTCCCATTGAAATTATTACTTGATGTTGATTGTAATGATAATTTTTTAAGAACTAAATTTGTTAATGTTTTCATACTTAACAAAAAATAAAATATTGATTACATCTTATTGACAAAGATGATGATAATAATGAAAGATGAGGTACTGTCGAAAACTAGAGATTTATGCACGTGTTACTAGATGTTGACACGTATTGTCCTATGTTCAACCTATCAACGGCAGAGTAGCACCTTCATTGCTTATCTGTAAGGTTGACACGCCAACTTCGTAGACTAATTAACTTACCATTTTTTTTGCCCAATAGTACATTGATTTGAGGCAATGATATATCACTTTCTAATATGTCCTAAGTTATGTTGGTGTGATTTAGCGGAGCAATACCAATTCATTGTTCATACCATATTTTATTTGTAGATAAATATACGAGGTACTCTTCATTAAATAGAATTTACATTTATTGTCATTTTTATAATTTTGTATTTTTTCATTTTATGATTGTTTATTTTTTATTGCATGGTTCACTTAGGCATGCGTTGTACCGTAGCAGTACAAGTGGAGTGCTGAGGCATGATAAAATTTATTACAAAAGAGTTTATTGAGAAATGATGATGTATGTATAGCGTTTTTAGAGCTTTTTCACACTCAAATGAAAGAAATAATATTGGAGGAAGAAACGCCCCAATCATCATTTCTAATTCCTCACAATCCAACATCATGGCTCAAGGATATGCTCAAATTACCCGATCACAGCCATCATGTTGTAGCTATGCACGATACAACATGCTGCAACCACCCCATTATCTTAATAATGCTAATAGAAGATTAAGTTATAGATTAGAGGATAATGGGTCATTTGCAGGATACGTCTATGCAATAGATGATGTGCTACGTCACCTATGAAAGCCATGTATTATTGTACAGCCAATAAGGTATGGGACATTTTCTACTGTTGTGTCGCAACCTCAACCCCCACCAACTAAATGAATACATGATATTGGTGACGTTTGGACCTTCAGTTAGCTTGTGCCTTCAAATGTTTATTGTTTGATATTTTTTTAAGAGCTATTAAGCTTCAAATAATTACTTTTTTATGTATCAGTTTAAATCGTGGATCTCTTTTTATTCCAAATATACTTTTGTATTTATAGAGACAAAAATAGAGTGTTAAAATAATGAAGCATTAGCTATCAGTATATTGAAAACAACTCTATGATTATAGTAATTATAAATTTTAACTATAAATAGTGAATACAATTATGTTGCGAGAATACCCAAAAATAGTCCAAAACTATATAGGAATAGTCAGAAATTGAAAAAACATTGAAAACAAGCTCAAATACCTGTTTGGGCATAAAACGGTGTTTAGGCGTTGCACGCCTCGCCAGGCGCCTAGGCGTAGATGGTGTTCGTAACCCCGTGCCTAAGCATTGGCACCATGCTCCCAAGCGCAAGTCATGAAGCGCACACTTCATGCACCCTAGTGTACGACAAATAATTTCCGCATGTTGGGGCATGTCTCTTACGTGCCTCGGTGTAGCTATTGGACATTGCCAACTTGGAAACATTTCCATTCTATTCTGCACCATTTTATTTATTTTTCCACGTTTTTCACTGCTTTCAACTTGAATTTCAAGGTACATTCAACAAATTATTTCGTGTTTATTTAAAAATATATACATAAAAAAACTATTCGACACTTGAGTGCTTGAAATAACAAATGTTAATATATCTATATGATTAGTTTAATGCAATATGGCATATATATAATTATCTGAATTTATATGGTTAATGTATTTATGTGAATTGAAAAATAGTGTGGATGCTATAGGTAATTAGTCGCTCTTTCTCTCTCTCTGAATAAGTGTTATTGCCTTATACATAGTTGCTAATATTCTCTTGAATGTGACTCTATAGTGATTGACAATTGGAGGCAAAGACTTGTCCTTAGCTTTTGGCTTGGAAGTTAATGTTAATAACTTGAGGAAAGTATTTGGAACTTATTATGACAAATTGTAGTTCTAATTTAAAATATTTATGCTATGAGTTTATGGTGAAAAATTGCAGCCTTTGTCTAATTCAAAATATTTAAGTAATGAAAATTACAATCTTTGTCACATTTTTAAATGCATGAGAAAGGTTACTTAATGAATGTTCTATGTTCATTTTCAGCTTTTACATCTTACTTTCATATTCTTTATTGTGGCTTTTGTCTTTAGTTAGTTATGTTGGTGAATGATAATTCAATGAATAATTTTATGGAATCCTCGGATTGGGTGCACATGATGTTTTCAGTAGCCATTTGAATGAAATACACTTTTTCATCTCCAAAAGATCTTTCACAAAGTTTTTCTATATTCATCAATGTCTATATAGACCCTGTTTTCTACATGTAAAATAATGCCTCAAAATAATATCATATTTTCTTGGAATCTTATTGTTATTACATCTCAAAAATCATGGTGAATAACCTAATATCCTAGAGTTCATTGTTCTACAATGAAGAATGTACAGAACCAATTGATTGTAATTTCGTTCAATCTCTAGTTACCAAGGCTCGAAAAGAAACAATTTATATTATGGCAACCATGGAGGTCAAGCTGTTAGGACAACTTGTCAAATGATTAACATGGCCTTAATCTGGCTAAAATTTATCTCAGCAAATTTATTAAGCATTTGTCTTATGTTGTGTTGAAGCACATAATTAGATGATTAGGGTTCAGATCAAGAAATAAACTTTATAAATGCCCTGGTTGAGTAATGGGAAGCCTAGGAGAAGGTACTATTAAAACAATATATATATATATATATATATAATGATGTATGTACACACATGCGAATTTCAACATCGTGTTTATATATGCATGATATGGGATAACTCAGTAGGCCCAACAGGCCCAACATCAAATGAGATAGTCCAGGAGGCCCAACGGTAAGTTTGTTTGGTCGATCAATATCGACCTCACTTAATAGGGCCCGCGGTCGACTTGTATCGACCTCAGGACCACTTCAAAAGTTCAAATATTTGAGTCTGATTGACATGAATCGACCTTAAGACCCACTCCGGCGTTAACTCGGATCCCTGCCATGTTTATTAGTCTAACAAGCTACATGCCTCCGCATTAATGACATGTGATTGTTGGTACAACCGCTACCACCAACTCTGACAACCTTGCCAACAACTTTGGTAGAGACGCGCCTCCATTGGCACTGTCCATCCGGGAAAATAGGAGATTTAGCCACCTGGTACAGTACTGGAATTTGGACATGGATTGACCCCCAAACCCCTGGTAAAGACAAAAGTCAGTACACCTAATAAGAGTACTAAGGTTAAATCACGCTTACAGAAAGTTATAAATACTTTAGATTCAACTACGCTCAAGGTAATGCTCCATACACTATAAGCTTTACATTCTCTATATTATGTTCGATCTCTTTATCTCAATCAGAACTAACTTGAGCATCGGAGTACCTTAGTCGGGGGCACCTCGGCTAGTTTAACGTGTGTTGTGGTTGCAAATCTCAAGCCCCAAGTTATACACAATCCTGAGTACTTAACCTCCCTTGTCGATTTACCAGTAGCACAATCCCCTTTTTCTCTATACGCAGCATTCAGCAGCATCATTTGGCACCGTCTATGGGAAGCCATTGAGATTGTAGCAAGAAAATGATAAACACATGTAGAGTAGCATCCGAAAGGGAAGAGAACCGGAGGTCCACTTCTCCACCTCTCCCTAACCCCCAGCAAGATATAAACGCTCCGGGCACCAGTACCCCCCAGAAGCATGTAGTAACGCTTACCATGCCCTAGTTGATGCAACTGATAAGTGAGCATATTTTTGCTTAGATATCAGCCCAGTTATTTGCTGCTCTGAACAGGCACATTGCAGTGCCTGCTCCCGCTGCTAATGCAACTCCATAGCCGTCCCCATCGAAGAACAATTGCTCTCATCGAGAAGCTAGGGCAGCCACCCGCCAGGTGCGAAGTCAATCCTAGATGCCCGTAAGAAAAAAGGAGGCATCCAGAAGTGCGGGAGGAGGTGGCGGACTCGATAGATCACGCCAGACCTAATTGAGCTATACAACGCGATAAGGTCGAACACTCTAGGCGTGACTACCAGAGAGAGAGAGGAGAATCTGCAGATTTGGTGCCTCGGTCCATTCGAGCCTTGCAACGTGATAGGGCTGAGCTTTTTAGATCGAGTCTTGATCGAAATACCTCCCAGACGGATCAGGACGAGTGAGAAGAAGTATCGCATCAAGTCCAGCAGCTGAACAAACGTTTTGATGTGATCTCAAGGAGAAATACTGACAAAGCACTAAACTTAGATGCTCCTCAAAGGTCTCATTGGGAGAGAGGGTTCCCATTTGTTCAGAAAATTATCGACGAGTGCATCGCCATAGACGCCAAAGTCCCCACTAGTCTCCTGAGGTATGATGGCTCAACCGACCCCAATGAGCATCTTGTGTAGTTTGAGCACATGATGCAGTTGTATGGCCACAATGAATTCATCTATGCTAAGATGCTGGTGACCACCTTCCAAG
The DNA here is from genome assembly GCA_014898725.1 of Jacaranda copaia. NCBI lineage: Eukaryota > Viridiplantae > Streptophyta > Magnoliopsida > Lamiales > Bignoniaceae > Jacaranda > Jacaranda copaia. The sequence goes on along the minus strand of JACGDI010005252.1, from coordinate 714,242 downwards.
ATATCGCACTATACTGGTTTGTGAAGCTTGAACCATCATCGATTTACTCCTATGACCAGCTGTGTAACAAATTATTGCACTAGTTTGCCAATAGAAGGAAGGCCAAGCTCCCTAATACCTACCTCTATACTGTCAAGCAAGGCAAGGGGAAATCCCTTCGAGACTTCTTTACCAGATTTAATATAGAGGTCCTGAAGATTAATAACCCTAGGATTGAGTTTTTGATCGATGTGTTGTTCCTAGGGCTCAGGCATAAAGAATGCGCCAATGCTATGGTGCGAGAATAATCTAGGTCGATGGAGGAGCTGCTCGACCTGGCAAAAAGATACATGACCCAAGAGGAAATGAACAAACTTAAGTTTGGATCCTCTGAGATCGAGAAGAAAAAAAAGAAGAGAGACGACCATAAACAAAAATAGTGAGGTCGATCTCTGATCAAACGCTTTCATGACTATACGCCATTGAACATCAGGAAGAAGGAGGTCCTGTATACTATCCAGCATGATAACCTCCTCAAAAATCCCAGAAAGTTGACAGAGATTGAAGCCATGAAAAAATCAAAGAAATATTGTCACTTCCACAAACAGAAGGGGCATGACACCGATGAGTGCTTCAATTTACAAGACGAGATCGAGAGATTGATCAGGTAGGACTACCTCAAAAAATACATAACCGTGGAAGCCTAGACTAAAGGGGGCAAAATCGACTGGATTCCTTGTAGAGAAAGATCGATTGGCCCTAGCAGAGAAGACACAGAAAAAAAGCCCGCCCACGAAGATCGCCTACCCATCAGAGCGGTGATTGACATAATAGCAGGAGGTCCCACTGGGGGGACTCTAAGTTCGCTCGGAGGTAGACATAGAGGAGGCTTGAGTTTAATAGAGCTTTGCCTGTGGAGACAACTTTCCACCTCTCAACGAGCACAGAGCCCATTTCATTTACTGATGCCAACCTGGCCCATCTTGAGGGAAAAAATGTTGATCATAAGGTAGATTGCCCGATGGTCATTTGCATGGAGATTGCAAATTTTGAGGTGTGCAAAGTTCTGATCAACAACTGCAGCTCAGCAAATATCATCTTCTTATCTACACTAATGAGGATGAACTTGGGCAAGTTGAAATTTCAGCCTATGCACACGCCGCTAGTTGGATTCAGGGGTTCAGAGATCACACTGAAAGGGTAAATTGACTTGTCCACATCTTTTGGGGAGGTTCCTCGAAGGAGAATATTAATGCTGAATTACCTTATGGTCAACGCCCCATTCGTCTATAATGTCATCATTGGCCGACCCGCCCTTAATGACTTATGTACCATTGTGTCCACCTATCATTTGAAAGTTAAGTTTCCAACCCCTACCGGCACGGGTGAGCTCTTGTGTAATCTGAAAGAGGCATGGAATGTTACAACATCTCAGTCTAGCCAACCGAGCAGAAAAATCGACTGTAGTTGAAGACTTCAAGGAATGCCTCTGTAGCGAAACTCAAAGAGTCTAAGGTCACCAAGAAGCAAAAGTTGGAGTATACCAGAGTGGAACCTACAGGGGAATTCAAGACTATTGAGCTCAAAGAGGGTAACCCCGACAAGATAACCCGTATTAGAACAGACTTAGGCCCTCACCTAAAGTGCCTCATGGTTGATTTCTTGAGGAGAAATGTTGACATTTTTACATGAAAGGCATCTGACCTGTAGGGGATCGACCCTAATATCATTATGCATTGCCTCAACATTGACCCTTCCTACAAGCTAGTCAGACAAAAGACAAGGATGTTCAATACCGAGAGGATGCAAATCATCAAAAAGGTGGTTAGAAAACTCTTAGATGCAAGGTATATTGTAGAGATTCAGTATCCCTCTTAGCTTTGTAATGTTGTTTTAGTCCCAAAAATCGAGGGACAGTGGCAGATGTGTAATAATTTTACTAATTTGAATAAAGCATGCTCTAAAGATCTTTACCTCCTACCTTAGATAGATTTACTAGTTGATTCAACTGTTGGGTGTGAATTGTTGAGTATGATGGATGCATTTCAAAGCTATCATCAAATATTCACGGCACCCAAAGATAGGTATAAAACATTTTTTGTTGTTCCTAATGGTGTGTATTACTTTCTTATCTTGCTGTTCGATTTAAAAAATACCGAGGCAACTTATTAGCGATTAGCCAACTTCATGTTCAAAGATGAGATTGAAAAATCAATGGAAGTCTACGTCAATAACATGATAGTCAAGACAAAAAAAGCCAAAGACCATTTGCTCGGCCTCAATCATACTTTTGAAATATTGAGGGCATTTGGATTGAAGCTAAACCTGAACAAATGCACGTTTGGGGTTTGAGGAGGAAAATTCTTGGGTTATATGGTTAGCTAGAGAGGTTTTGAAGCCAATCCACAAAAAATTCAAGCAGTCTTAGATGTCACCCCTCTAAGAACGGTTTGAAAAGTTCAGAGGCTAGTCGGGAGAATCGTGGCTTTGGGAAGGTTCATCATGAGGTTGACCGATAAAAGTCTCCCCTTTTTCAAAATTCTCAGAAATGTCAAGAAGATGAGTTTTCGGTGGACGGAGCAATGTGACCTGGCACTGATTAAATTGAAATAATATTTGGCCTCCCCTCGATGTTGGCAAAACCAGAACTGGAAGAAGTACTTCAAATACACTTAGCAGTCTCGAAAATGTCAATCAGTTCAATACTGGTATCGACCCAGGATGACAACCATCAACCAGTTTACTATTGCAGTAAGTCACTCCAAGGGCCAGAACATAATTATTTAGAGATTGAAAAAATTGCATTGGCCTTAGTGATCGCTTTCGGAAGCTAAGACCGTACTTTCAGTCTCACTATATCATAGTGCTAACAAACCAGCCATTGAAGGAAGTATTAGCGAAGCTAGATGCATCAGAAAGATTACCCAAGTGAGCGATCAAGCTCAGAGAGTTTGACATCAGTTTTCAACCTTGAACGGCCATCAAAGCTCAAGTACTTGCTGACTTCATTACAGAGTGAGTCGACTTGCCCAACACAAGTACCACTGCTCGTCTTATTTGGACTTTGCATGTCAATGGGTCATTAACCATCTCTGGGGAAGGAATTGGGGTTGCTCTTCACTCCCCAGATGTAGAAGAGTATGATTTTGTGATCAAACTAGAGTATACAGTCACAAAAAACTAGGCTGAGTATGAGGCTCTGCTGGTAGGAATGAGAATGGCACTTGAGCATGGGGTCAAACACTTGGTCGCGATCATGGACTCCCAATTAGTAGCAGAGTAGGTCAGAGGAAATTTTGAAGCCAAAGAACAGTCGATGGCCTGGTACTTGGTCGAGGTAAAGAGGTTGCAACAATCATTCAAAAGGTTTACTCTCAGCCAGATCGCTCAATTTGAGAATGAACGGACAGATGCCCTTTCCAAGTTTGCCAGCTCAATCAAAGAAACAAGAGATAGGAAAATAACATTTTGGTCTCGGACAGGCCGCCAATCGCACTCTCTGATGAAAATCTTATAACAGCCATCGATGAGATATTTATTTCTTGGCAGACTCCAATAAAACTATATCTCAGCCAAGGCATTGCCCTCGACAACAAGAATAAGGCTAGGCACCTTTGAGGTTGGCTTCCAAATTCACCCTCGATGAGCACGATCAATTATACAAAACATCCTTCGTCGGACCCCCTTTGAGATGCTTGGATCAGGATCAGGATCAGACATTGAAAGTGTTGCAGGATGTTCATGCAGGCATGTATGGCAACCATTCTAGAGGCAGGTCCCTTGCCCATAAAATAATTAGGCATGGATACTTCTGGCCAATATTGTTGAAAGATTCAGTGGATTTCACACACAAGTGTGCATCATGCCAAGTTTATTCCAACCTACCACACCAGCCAGCCACGCCGATGGTTAATGTTCAGATCTCCTGGCCGTTCAATCAGTGGGAAATCGATATAGTGGGCTCTTTGTCGAGATCAACAGGCCAACAAAAGTTTATAATCTTAGCGGTTGAATATTTCACCAAGTTGGTTGAAGCTTAGGCTGTCCCTAAGATAATTGATGTGGCTATAAAAAGTTTTATATGGAAGAATATCATTTGCCTTTTTGGGCTACCCAAGGTATTTATTTCAGATAACGGCATTCAGTTTTAGAGTAAGAGTACACAAGATTGGTGTGAGGCTTTGGGGATCGCATAACATTTCACGTCGGTGGGCAATCCTCAGTCAAATGGGCAGACCAAGGTGACCAACTGGATTGTCCTCGATCAATTAAAGGCCAGAATTCAGGACACTGGAGCAAACTGGGCAGATGACATGCCCAGCGTGCTGTGGGCTTATAGGACAACTCCCCGAATAGCTACCGATCACAACTCTTATAGCCTAGTGTATGGGTCAGAAGCAGTTGTACCTTCAGAATTAATCCAACACACTGCTCGGGTCATCTACTACCACCTACTAAGAAACACATCAAAGAGAAAGCTGGATCTCGAGACTATAGACAAGCATCGATAGGAAGCCTACAACACTATGCAGCACTACAGATCTAAGATAACCCAAGCCTATAATAAAAGGATCAGGGAGCGTCGTTTCAATATTGGGGATCTTGTCCTCAAGAAGGTGGAGGTCTCCAAGAACATGGGCAAGTTCGAACCAAACTGGGAAGGGCCATACTCCGTTATCAAAGTAGCAAAGCACAATGCCTATAGGCTAGCCAACATGCAAGGAGAGGAACTCCCCCGCCTATGGAATGCCATCAATCTCAAGAAGTTTTTTATTTAAGAATGTATGGTGCTTATCCTTGTGAGCTATTGGCTTAAATAAAATTGTAATTTTATTAGCTTAATTGTTGTCTTTAATAATTCTAGTTGATCTTGTAGTCGACGCCTAAGCAGCCCCTTGCTGCCACAAACGGCTTATAGCCATCCAAATTTCTAGTTGACCCTACAGTCAATGACTAAGCAGTCCCTTGCTGCCACCTAAATGGCACCTAGCCGTCCAAGTTTCTAATTGACCTAACAGTTGACAACTAAGCAGCCCCTTGTTGCCACCTATACAGCTCACAGCCATCTAAAATTTCTAGTCAACCCCGTAGTGATGCCTAAGCAGCCCCTTGCTGCCACAAATGGCTCATAGCCATTCAAGTTTCTAGTTGACCCCATAGTCGATGCCTAAACAGCCCCTTGCTGCCACAAATGGCTCATAATTGTCTAAGTTCCTAGTTGATCCCGTAGTCGACGACTACATAGCCCCCTACTACTTCTACTCGATCATCTACTTTTGTCGACCCTGTACTTGGAAAGGGATGTGCCTTCTTTTTTTAGGGGCAATTAACTCTAAGGGTTGAACAGATAGTCAATAGACAATATGAAGCAATCAACGACACAGTCGTGCAACACCATTACTACGCAACAGGCAACCAAATATTTTTCACATTATCACAACAAAAGTTAAATGCTATGTATGCCACTACAGAAGGAGAATGAAAGCAAAGATATATTTTTTATTGATAATACTTTGGCATGGTACATACAAAAAAAAAAGAAAAAGCTAGTTCGATTCAACTTCAGGGTTGGCCTGGCTCCTCTTGACCACCTTTAGGCCATTGTGCGTCTGGCTCGGGCACCGCACAGGCAAGTGGAGAGATTGCCTGAGAAGGTTCCAACAGTCCCAGGAGATCACCCATAAAGTTAGTCAATCGCAGCACGTACTGCTCCAAGTCAACATCTTCATCCCTTAGTTGGGCAACGAGATCCTCCATGAATGCAAACTCTGAACATATTTGCTCTAGCCAGGCATTAACCTCGGCATTCTTCTTTTGCTCCTCAGATAGCGGCGCATTGGGTGTAATAGCAGCAGGTCCTCTTTCTGCAGCCTGCTTAGTGTTGCTTTCCTCTAGCTTGGGGAAAGGCTCCAGTGATATGCTTCACGGGCATCATTCAGGGCTGCAACCATGTTGGCATCTTGGAAAGCAGTCCTGACCACGAACTGCTCAACAGCCTCGTGTCGCACTATGCGCAGATGCCAGAGAAAAGCATTTTTAGCCTAGCTGGTCGCCTCCACATGACCTTTGACCCAATCAGAGCTGAAACTCACCTGAAAGTCGAGATAGGCTTTCTTAATGATGTTATCCATGTGGCTTCGGTCCTCAATGGCCCAAACCAATTGCTAATCCTTGGTGTCGAGCTGCTGTTGGAGGTCGGCCACTCTTTTATTTAGCTTCTTGACTTGGAGCTGGGAGGATTCGAGCTGCATTTTGAGAGTTTCCATCTCTCCCCCAGCCTCCAACTCCTCTTTGGCAGCCAGTGCCATCTCCGACCACTGGAACATATTGTAGCCTAGTTGCCCTATTTGAAACATAGTAGTGTCATTCTCAAACCAACATGAACATAACAGAAAAGATGTGGTCGAAGCTTATCGATCTCGTACTTATCACGTTGCAGTAATAGGACATTACCTTCATTGTCCCAAGCTGACTCAGGTTCATGAGTTTTCGCTGGTCATTCACAAAACGCCTTGAGGTCATCTACTTCAAAGCGTCAGTGGTAGTCGACCCTCCATCGAGGAATGAGGTCGAGTCGAATATCTCCTGGTCTCAATCAATGGCAAATCTCGAAGGAGATAGCCGAGGGAGTCAGAACATTGGGTTGTCACCAAGCTTTCCAAATAGGTCCTAGCTTGTTACCACCTTTCATTTCCCTTTCTCCCCAGTAGCCTTCTTCAGAGTCGAACCTCCTTATTTGATCAGCTGTCTCTTGTCTCGACCCATGGGGCTGCTTTGCTCGAGCTCCTCCCAACAAGCAGATTGTGTCTCATGGGTTGCTTCAATTTGTTGTGGAAGCGGTGCAGACGTTGACCTCACTGAGCTCACCTGCTCAGCAGCACCTCCTCGTCGAGCAGCGATAGCAGTTTGTCGATGCCCCTTGGCCCTCAGAGCCTGGGCTTGGGATTCATTACTGCTATAGACCTTGATGTCATTACGATCTGCACAGGTAAACAATGTGAACAAATATCATATTCAAGTAAAAAGATGGCATGCAATGGAAACAATCGATGGAAAGTTTCTACCTAGTCGATCACCCAGAGGCAGGTCGAGCTGGGTAGGGGACAGACCAGCCAGAACCAAACACCTCTCATTAGTTCGTATTGAGGCCTCTATTTGCCCAAACCCGACCAAATCTCAAACGAAGGTGTTAGGCTAACTAGGTGTTTGGTTACCGGGCATCTCCATAGGCCCTCTCCACCAACCCCTCAGAATAGCAAGCACCCCCAGCCCTCGGATATAAAAATAGTATTTTTTCCACTCCTGCCCATAGGAAGAGACGGGGGATATCAAAAATTTTCATCAAGGTTGAGCGGTCAGGTAATAGAAGCTGGACGCTTCGCTACTGCCCAACTTTTGGGACATGGGGAGGTGAAATAAGTTGGAGAAATTAGCAAAAGTGGCGGGTTGGTCGTATAGGTGCATCAGCACAACAAAATTATACAGTGTGGCAAAAGAATTGGGGAGTAATTATGTGATGCAGACCCCTAATCCTAAGAGGAGGTCAACTATGGACTGGGCGAGCGAGAACCTGAGACCACATTTCAACCCCTCCTCAAATACAGTTATAAATCTCCAAGGAGGTTGATGCATTCTACCTCGGGTCCCCAGCGCTGCCAGCTCATACTCATTAGGGATATGATATCTTGCTCTAATATGCACTAGGTCTGTAGCGGCTATTTTTGAGGTTATTTCAATGTAATGGCGAGGGGTAAATAATTGAACCCAATTTGCAGGCATATTAGTAGGGCCAGCCTCCCCCTCTGATACTACCCTAATGTCGTTCGAACTATTGCTACTACTCGAGCTAGAGCTTTCGCTTGCAAATGGACTGGACTCAAATGTGTTCTCGACCCCAGTCTTTCCCCAATGGGCCATATTTTCTAACCTAGTGCTATCAGAATTGAGGCTAGCAGACATGTTTCTATGAAGGAAAGATAGAAAAGAACAAGAATAGTAAAGATACTTAAAGTGGAAATTTTACAAAGGCAAAGCGCAGAACTTGAAAGGCTTCAAAGGTGGCGATTCGACCAGAAGTTCAGACAGTAAAGGTGTAAATGGAGTCAATTATCCCCTTATTTATATGCATGTGTGCGTGGGAATCCGTGTAACTGCTGTGATGATAGCCTGCCCTAGTATACTTTGTATTCTACGCACTAATAGCCGTATTAAATGCAAAGAAATCACCTCAAACCCTAGTTGGTAGTTCAAAAACTTGGGTCGGTAGTTTAAAAATCTGACTCGAGAATTCAAAAATCCTGGTTGACCATAGTACCCGCTATGGTTGAATGTAAACTCCCTGCTCCTTCTCATCGGCAAGCTCGATCAGGACCGTAAGTTGGGGGGACTCATGATATAGAATAACCTAGTAGGCCCAACAAGCCTAACATCAAATGAGACAACCCAGGAGACCCAACGATAAGTCTATTTGGTTGATCGGTATCGACCTTACTTAGTAGGACCTGCAGTCGACTCGTATCGATCTTAGGACCACTTCGAAAGTTTGAATATTCAAGTCTGGTCGACATGAATCAATCTTAAGACCCACTTCAGCGTTAACTGGGATCCCTATCGTGTTTATTAGTCTGACAAGCTGCATGCCACCACATTAATGACACGTGACAGCCGGTACAATTGCTGCCACCAATCCTGACAACTCTGACAACCCTACCAACAACTTTGGCAGAGACGCATCTTCACTGGTACTGTCCATTCAGGAAAACAGAATATTTAGCCACCTGACACAGTACCGGGATCTGGACATGGATTGACCCCCAACCCCTTAGCAAAGACAAAAGTCAGTACACCTGATAAGGGTATTAGGGTCAAATCATGCCTACAGAAAGCTATAAATACTTCAGGCTCAACTACGCTCAAGGTAATGCCCCATACACTATAAGCTTTACATTCTCTATATTCTGTTTGATCTCTTTATCTCGATCAGAACTAACTTGAGCGTCGAAGTGCCTTAGCCAGGGGCACCTCGGCTAGTTTAACGTGTGTTGTGGTTGTAGATCTCAAGCCCTAAGTTATACACAATCCTGAGTACTCGACCTCCCTGGTCGATTTACCAGTAGTACAACCCCCTTTTTCTCTATACGCAGCTTTCAATAACATCATTGCATATCTAATTTTCTATGTAGTTACAGGTTAACGTATTAGTTTATTTTATATTTGCTTATAGGATATAAAATTTTCTCAAGCATACCAATATGCCGAAGAACCAGCTTTTGACTCACTTGCAATCATGTTTCGACAAAGAGATGTAGTTGGATGGGGTTTTGAAGCTTGAGTTTCTTAATGTATATGATTAGGAAGATGATACTGAGAACAATAGAGGTGCTCAACAAGACCAACCATATGTCAATGGTAGTAGAGTCAAAGAGGAACATATATTCAATTGTTATGCAAACTACCAATACAAAGTTGGGGAAGAGGTTGGCAACTCCTTCGTTAGTTCTATTACCAAGCTTTTGATGTTAATAGGCCTTAATCTGTAATGTAATCATGTTGTTGGTAACGCTTCGCAGCAAAATTAAATAAAATTAGTGGTAATCTTCCTTTCATTTGCTAACTAATAGTTCACTTTAATTTATAATTTCAAGGATGCAAACTTTTTGTTTTTGCTAATATGTTGGACATATATTATGCTTTTAAAGCTTTATTTGATTTCTTCTAAGATGCTAGTATTGGTTTTGGTTAGTAGAAAAGAAGAAGGTGATAAGAAGGTAATCCACCCAAAAATCCTAATCTCATTTTAAACTTTGAACTTCAAACATAAGGTTGTACTTGCTTGTGTTTCTGTTTTTCATTTTCCAAACCCAAGAAGTTAAAAGTGAGATTGGTTAGTTTGTGAGGTAGATAATTGATTTATGAAAGTGTGTTTAGTTGTGAAATAAAGTATAATGATTGCAATTGATATGATAGGTGAAAGTTATGAAATGTATAGTTTTATCATTTTTTTTCCTAAAAAACTTAACAGATTTTGTTTGGTTTGGTGTGACTTCTTTTATGTGAAAAACTTGTGAGATGATAATTAGTTATGACGTATGAGTTAATAATGTTGTGTACGTAATAAAAATTATGTAATGTTTATAAATATACATTTTGGAATAAAAGTAAATTAATAAAATATTACTTAGAATATTCTTAATATGCTTACTTATTCATGTAATAATTAAATTAATTGAACCTAAACAATTTTATGTAAATATTAAAATATACATTTAAATAATTATATATACTAGTAATTTTGGCACACTCGATATATGCGCTAAAATTTTATATTATAAAATAAATATTCATTCACTTTTATATGTTACTATAATTTTAATATTTTAAATGTATTTGTTTAAATCTTTTATGATAACTAAAAGAAAAACATTAAGATAGAAGGAAAAATAAAAAAAGTAAACAATTGGAGAGAAAAATATTAGAGAAGAGAAAGGAAAACTACTTAATAATTATAAAGTTTAAAATAATAATTAGGGTATTTTAGAAAAACCATTTACAGATATACCAAAAGAGGGTAGATGCTTTATATATAGTATAGATACAATTGTTATAGCTTATATTTTTATAAGATTATATATAAATATATATGTACATATTTATAACTATTATTATATATAATCCTATGTATTGAATTATTTATATATAATTGTATATATACTTACTAAATTATATATAAATACATAAAATAGTTCATACCCAAAAAATATAATCTTATGTTTATGCAAATATCTTATGGTATTATCTTAAAATTCGCATTTTTTATAAATTTATTCAAAGATTTGACTTTGAAATGAAATCTCAAAATTTGAAGAAATTCACCCAAAATTGTAAGATTATGCTTAAGAGGTGGAAATGTAGGCTCAAAGAAAGAAAGGATGAGGAAGAGTAATAACTTCATAGGTAAAGAAAAAGGGGGGCACGTAACTTTTTAGGTTTGTTTGTTTTTATTTCACAACCAAACATACTCCTTTAAAAAGAATTGCCTATAAAGCATGCTTGTGAGAAAAATTCTCACAAGCAATCACCGCCTAAAAGTCAAAATTCCCTATTTTTCAATAAATTTAAGTCGTACTATTTTTAGCAAATTACACCCTAGATGCCATTTTCAATTATGAGAGAATGAACAATACAAACTATCAACAAGGCGCAGCCTTCTAACTCATCCTTGTTTTTTGAATAACATAAGTTGTAATGATCATTGATATTAGAAAGAATTATATTGTATTTAACATATTTTTTAATCAAACCAAAAACACATAAAAAGCACTTGAAGTTTAATGAAATAATGGGAGTCCACCATCACCTTCAAAATTCTAACCAAACAATACAATGGAGTAAAATACTCCATGAACTTCAAATCCCCAATTCAATCGAAGTACCATGGAAAATATTACATACTACAACCACTTAAATTTTTCTAAAAACATAACAAGGTGTGCGATAAAATATCATAAATTGTAATATAAGCAAAGTCCTTAGGATGTTACCCCTAAGAGCCATAGTTTAAACAAAGTTTTACAAACAACCAGAAAGCTCCATCTATACATACTTCTCTTTAACCTCATCTGGAATACTAGAGAACAACTCCAAATCTTTAGTGTTTTTGTCAAGCAATTATGACACAAGCAATTTCTCCTATAAACTCAACCCTGAGATGTTCTCAACAATAACATATACTTGTTTTCCAGTAGTTGAGACATCATATTGTAACATATCCTACAAGCAATGTCTCCAAATCTCACATCTATATCTTGGCAAAAAGTCCCTAAGAGCTCAACCATTGGATCAATACCATCCATAGATTTTCTCTTTTTATTTTTATTTTTACTTTTTCTAGTACAATAGATTGACAAATAGACATCATTTTTGTTTCATCGGCAAATTGCTCAAACAAACCATCATAATCTTCTCTAATGTCTTTCTCTTTCTTAAGCCCTGCATTAAGTTTGAATCTCATGAGACGGGCAATTGAGTAAATCTATTCTCCAACTTTTCAATAAAAACACAACCCCTATTATTCTTCATTGTGACTACCAACTAGGCCTGTAAATAGGTAGGGTATCACCTTACCCATATCCAAACCCTCAAATACTTAGACAAAAATACCTTATATTCTGCTCTATCCTAAAATACCCAAAAGAATGAAACCCTAACCCTACCCTAGTCTATCTAACCCAAGACCCATTAAGTTTAGTTTTTCGAACTTATGTTTTTATTGTCTATACAAATTTTTTTTATAGACACTAAAAATATTATGTAGCATACAATAACAAAAAATTAAGGAAAAAAAAACTTTTTCTATATTTAATTTAATTTAATCATTAAACATAAATTAGTTAATCTCTGTTTTCAATTTTTCATTCATTAATAAAATTTTTATTAACAAAGTTTATTCATTAGCAAAATTAATTTTATTATAAAAAATATTTATTCCGCTATTAATTTTAATATTATTAATTTTTTTAATGAAAAATGCTCAACTATTGCTATTGCTATTCCAATTTTTAAAAAAATTGCTATCTCAATATATTAACTTTATTAGTTTAATTAATTTAATTTAATTTTTAATGAAGAAAATTACTTAGTTGTTACTGTTCATTCACATATTTGTAATTTTTATATAAAAAAAGTTTATCATTAATATAAATTTAATTTTGGTATAGATAATTTTTATGTTCATTGATTAAATTTAAGTATAAAGTAATGGGTAATTTATGGATATGGGTGTAACACCCCAAAAATTTTATTAATTTTATTTATAATATACAATTTTATTATTAATAAAAAATTTTATGAATTTCACGTTATTAATTATTTTAAAAGTTTTGTGGCTTAAATTATAAATTTTGTAGACTTAATTGTGTATACTTTTGAACAATTTGGGGTTAATTGCAATTTTCTAAAAATTTGGGATAAAATTGCATAATTTAAAAAATAAAAAATAAAAAAAATCATATTTTTGGGATCAGGCAGGGCCCTCTTTTTCCTTCACTTTTTCTTTCTTTTTCCTTTTTT
>JACGDI010005252.1:586056-679826 GCA_014898725.1 Jacaranda copaia | reverse complement strand
CTATAATTTTTTTTTTAAATTCATTTAATAAAAAAATTAAAAAAAAGAAAAAAAAACAAAAGCAAGAGAGGCCACGCCTCTTGCATGTAAATTACATATTAAGAGGGGCCACGCCTCTTAATTCTATTAAAAAAACAAAATACCTCGAAGGCGTGGTTAGAGGTCACGCCTTACGGTAGTTTTGCAAACTTCTTAGAATTGCGGTAATTTTATAAAAAAAAATTATTTTAATATTAATTTTATAAATTAGTCTAGAATAGAGCCTTTGTTTGGGAGCATTCCCCGGAATGCCATCGTTTCGTTCCAGGAAAACACTCCCAAACCTACACTATTTAATTTTGCTTCATTTTATTATTTGCATTCCTCAAAAACCCCTTTGATTCCCATGCACTACCACCTTCATTTCCCGTTCCCCAACTCACTGACCCACTCCATTATTCATCTGTTGCATCAATCTCGGTGCCCTATCTCTCCCTCTCCTGCAGAGACGCATGTGTCTTTCATCTTCTCTCACCATTCCCTTCCCCCCAACCCTTTCTCTCTTATTCCTCTTATTCCTCTTATTCTCCTTCAAACCGGGGGTTGATTCATGTATGATTTTTTGTTTGAATACCCAAATGAAGGCGTTTAAAATCCGATCCCCTCAGAGATTCGGGGAAATCGTGGAGCGAAATCAAACGCCGATGGGTATATTTGTTTGTAATGTGTGGCTTTTGTTTGAAAACGGACATGGTGGTTGGTTTTGCAATGGCTTTTGTATCCTTGCGACTAACTGGTGGGCTGTTGAGTCAGCGTAAAACTTGTCGCCGTTGTTTCTAGGGTTGATAAAAATATGGATGTTTTATATGCCCTCGGTTTCTGAGTGTAGTATGTGATTTCGTGCTTATTCACTCGATTCCTAGGTAAGTTATCCCTTTTCATGAATGTTTATTCAATCGTGAAGATGTGGAACGTATGTTAAGGTTTTTTGAATTCTTTGTTTCTCATTTTAGAATAGTGGTCTTATTTTCATTTTCTAAACAAACTTCTGAGATATGTGCATATATTGCTGAGCTCAACCTCCTTGTTTCCTTTTATTTTGGCTAATCTGATGTGTAGTTTGATATTTGTCGTTGTTGGGTTTATCTGGATAGTTAACAGGTTGAAATGTCTGAGCAATGGTGGGTTTGCCTTATTTGTGACATTTTCCTATTCCTATTAAACTTTTTCTAATTTAGGTTGTTGAAGGAAATTATGTATCTGTTCATTCAAGTATTGATATATATTCTTCTGTTTAATTTGTATCGATAGTTGAATGAATGTTAGCACATGCAGTCCTCCAATTTTTCCCCTTTTGTCACCTAAATTGTGAAGTTTACATCTGAGAATGTTATACCTTCTTACTTTCATTCAATCTTGTGCTTTAGATGTACATATCTGCTGATTTCATTGTCTCTGAAAGGGCTTTTGGGTTGCAAAAATAGTGGTTAATATAGTGTTTTCCCTTGTTAGCATGAAGGTTGTTTATGTGATGAATATGCTCCTGGATAATACTCTCCAAAGGGCTATAGTGTTGACATGAACTGAAATGTGGCCACACTGTATGAACCTCCTGTGTTCGAGGGTCCTGTTTCTGAAACTACTCTATATTTGGGCTACAAAGTATTTTATCAGGCTGTCATTTTGCTGAACTGGATTCAGTGTGTTGCTGTTCCTACTTTACTAAGGCTTACCTGGTGTTTTCAATCTTGGATTTCCTGACCTGCACAATTTTATTTTTGTCATTTGTCGTGGAATCTTGATTACTTTTGTACCATGGTTTTTGCATTTATTGTGTATGTGTGGGTAGTCATATCAATTTGCTATTCCAGCAACTCCATTATTGAGCTTGAAAGTGTATTTATACACCTCCATCCACCCTTATATTCTTCTCTTGACTGCCATAATTCAACAATTTCCTACACTAGCACACTATGAGCACATGAAATCCAATTCCAAATAATGTGTATTCATAACTAAACTTGTTGTTGTTGATATTGTTTTGATTTTTTTATTCGGCATAAATTATGCTATCATCTTGCTTGACTATATGTACTGAGAATATTGTTTCTCTATTTACTCAACTTATGGATTCACTTAATTGTAATAAATTTATTCTTTGTGTTTTTGAGATAAACTACAGTCCCCTCCAAAATCTTCGAAATCTAATAATTATGCTGCTTAATTATGTGCATTGCTGTTCAATTTGTTATACACTTATATATCTATAAACTATAACATACTGATCATAGGTTGGCACTTGTGACTGTGTGGCAGTCTTGAACTTTATTAAGGTTGTATCCATTTATGTTCATGCTGGAATCCTATCTGTGGCATCGTACATTTTCAGTGTTATGTCTAGGAATCTTGACAATAGTTCATTACTACCTTTTTCATTTCCTATGCCTGGTTGGGTGTAGTCATGTCAAAATAATGTATGAGTTTTATAATTATTGATGTGCATTGTATCTTAATACTCCTCCATCCATCTTTAAATCCACAACTTGCACCCAAGCTTTCACAAGTTCCCACACTAGCACACTACCTGCACATAATACCCTTGGTGAAAAAAATAAAGGTGTTCTCTTACCTAAACAACCTTCTGCACCCCTCCACTAGCCAAGTAAGGTGTATGCAGTCAACTCTTTTCCTACGTAAATCTATAAAAATGGTAAGCAAACCCAAGTTGTTTTTATTAACACCCTAACACTATGATTTAGTTCATTTGAAGTTTAGCAATTTTTGTTATTAATTATGGAAATGCATGTAGCAGTTTCTTTTATTAAGTCTAGGGATAACTTCTCCATCCTCGTTCCCACATCCAAGTCCCTGATCAGCTCTCTTGTAGGTTCACCAACTCCAACTAGTGGTAGCTCCTAAGTAAGTTGAAATTATGTCACCAGCAGTTTCTGTGATTGTGTGTTGTTACCATTTAAAGTTGTCATCCATTGCATTTTTTGTGATCATCTCTAATTTTCTTCTATGCAATATGGTATGCTTTTGCTTTGGTACTGTTCTGCCCTATGTGTGCTTATATGAGAAGGTTAATTAGCATCATCCTTATGGCTTTACCATCCTCTACGTTACTTGTTTGAAGTTGATGATGGCAGTTGAGTTTGTAGCTATTCTAACATTATGCTTGGGGTTTCTCCATGCTTAAAATGGAGAAGTAAGTCATTCCCCCATGGTGAATATTTAGGATTTGTTTGTTTGAGGACTTGTATTGAGTCTTGATTATGTGCAGGCCCATTTTTTAGTTGCTTGCCAATGTTACTACACATTGCAGCTTTTTATGCTGCACATAGTATCTAACATGATGGTTGTTAACCATCAGCAAAATGTTTCTGGTCTACTTGTCATGGCCCTGTAGCAGACTTATTCTACCTAGTTTTATCCCAACTTGTGCAATACCTTTCCTCATTCTTCAATCAACATATTTTAGTGTGGTGGCAATACTAAACATGTGGTCACTCCATCCTTCGGTCTGTGTCCTCTTCTCCTCTATTGCTTTAAGGGTGAAACAATTGTTTGTGATGTCTCTCTTCCCTCTGCAGTGAATAATATCACTGCTACCATTAGCTTAGTATAATATTATGTACGTAACAGTTCCCCCAAGGTATCTTTTTGACTTAAATTTGGTTGGGGTTTCAGCATTCTATTCTTGTTAGTGTATAACTCACCTTGTCATTTTTTCAACATTGTGCCTCTTGGTTGTGTGTGTCTGTCATTTTGTTTGAAAAATTCATTGAGTACCACGATATCAAATAAATTGGCTGTCTTTGGTTTCTTTTAGATAGGAATGATCGCATACATTAAAGAAATTAGAGATTGGGCATCTAAGTGGATCACCTCGTTTCTTGTGGGTGTGGTCCCAAATTACTCAATCTCACATTTTTTGTTTTTTGGTATTGTTTTTCCTTTTTGTTTTCAAGTTTTTTAACCCAAAAAAATAATTTCGGAGCAAGGGAGCTATGTGAACTTGAATGTTTCGAACTTATTGTGGGAGAAGAGGTTGTATTGGTGCTTCATTTGGCACCTTTATCCCCACAGTGTGTCTGTCATAGAATGAAACTAAAATTGTAGCTTCACTCGCCTCTTTCAATAACAATTAAAGGCCATTCATTTCTAGGAACTCAAAGTAAGAAGATGTGCTATTGTCATTGGACATTATAACAAATGAATTATCAATGTCTTTTTTTATTTTTCTTTTTGTATGCTTCATCTTGTAGTAAGGGCACATGGCTAAGGGATAGTTATATGCTTTTGTTTAGTGGAATGATAGTATTGGTAATTTAAACTTGAGTGCTGTCCAATGTAACTTGCATGTAATTTTGTCAATATATACATATTGAAATATTTTCTATGTAATCCATATTGATGCATTCTGTTTGTGTGACATCAATTTAAAATAATAATTGTTGACATAAGTCTTGCATGTAGTTGAATTAAACATTATCTTGCTCATTATAATGTTAAGATAAATGTAATAAAATTTGGCGTGGCAATAGTTGAAGAATAGAACGGGAAAATTGCACTAACGAAAATAAAGAACAAAATATATCAAAATATACTATTTCATATGGTGGCTTATTTGTACCAAAGATTGTAAATAACAATAGGCATACACGAGTATGGTTTTTTGGTGTACAGTATTATGGGTTTTGCATTTTATAATCTTTATATGAGATATGATTTTCATTGCTAGTTAGTATAATACATTGATTGTATACTATGTATAAATTAAAAAAGTAATTGAATCTAATTTGGTGTACGCTATTATGAGTTTTGCATTTTATAATCTTTATATGAGATGATTTTCATTGCTAGTCAGTATAATACATTGATTGTATACTATGTATAAATTAAAAAAGTAATTGTATTGATGCTGCTACGAGCTTGAAGGTCCAGTACTCCGATGGACTTAAATGTTATTGGGTTTGAGATCTGCAACCAAGAACACACATGAATTAGTGGAAATGCCCCCGGCTAAGGTACTCTGACACTCAAGTTAGTTTAGATGGAGTAGAGTATATGGAGAGTATACAGTGAATAGTATAAATGGCATTACCTTGACCACGGTTAGGCCTGCTGTATTTATAGTTTTATGTGGGCATAATTTTACCCAAATATCCTTATCAGGTGTGATCGTTCTTTCCCCCTGTCAGGGGGTTAAAAGTCATTTCATGTTCAGAATCTGGTACAATGCCAGGTGGCTAAATCTCCAATTTTTTGGATAATCGTGCCAGAAGGGGCACGTGTTTATCAAAGTTGTTAGCAGGTTTGTCAGAGTTGTTGGTAGTAGTTATATTAGTTGCAATATGTCATCGATGTGGAGATATTCAACCTGTCAGATAAGCGAATAGGGGATGATTCAGTGGTCGATTCGTGTCGATCAGAGACAATAGCTCGCAGGCGTGGCTTGATCCTGAAGTCGATGCAGGTCAACTACGGATGCTACCACGTGGAGTCGATACAGGTCGACCATGAGTGCTGTCACAAGAGATCGATTTAAGTCGATCAGGCACTTGTTATTTGGGGTTCATGGGTTTTATTATTTAGAATTGAGCTTGTTGGGCTTATTGAGCTATCCTATATCATGCATATAATTGTTTGGAACGTTTTACTGGTATGTAAAAAATATTGACACAGTAATAGTAAATAAAAAATGTGCTAGTATTAATTTAGTAAAACAGAGTATGAATTTATAAAAATGTGTATCAGGGATATTGTTCTAAACTATTTATTTATTGATATGTGTATTAATGTATATATAATGTAACATTCGTACACAAATGTAATTCAAAATCTATGAAAAAAATGAAATAATAGCAAAACAAATTCGAGAATTCAAATAAATGCATGTACAATTTAATAACTTGAATACAAAACCCAATTAACAAATCCATGAATTTATTCCATGTATAAATTATTATAAATATACGTTGTTAATACAAAAGCTACGTAATAAAACATACAGTATCAATAAATATGCGGTATGTGGACATATAATATATTTGATGGTTACTAATGTGTACATATAGTTATTGCTTAGGGCATGCTCTCCTATGTTATGGTTATTTTCTAGAAAAAAAATTTGGGGGAAATAGGTTTTGCCCGGAATGTCTGGAGAATACACTAAGAGTTTCTTTTTGTTTTGGAAAAATATGAATAATGATTTGAGAATGAGTTATTTATTTTTTTCCTATTTTTATAATAGATAAATTTTACTATTAATGTGAAATCAATTACTTTTTTGTTGAATTTGTAAGATGAAAGCGATTTTTTAATTAATATATTATATTTGTATGTATTTGTGTATATTGTTATTGTAATAAAATGATATGTAATTAATTGAACTGGTGCTTTATTTTAAATTGTATATTTTTACGAATGTATTAATAAACCATTAATTATTTATGAAATTATAACTATCTCTCAATTATAAATATAAGCTAATAGCATAATTAATAAAATCATTTAATAAATAAATTAGATAGTAAGTATAAAAAAAATTTACTTTATTTTATAGTTTTCTCAATAATTATATTAATTGTATTAATATTATTTCATTAAACTTAATACATTATTAAATAAACATTACACTGTCATTGATTTCTAATAATAATTTAAAATAAATGTGAACATTAATATGTAATGAAGATGTAGTTTTTTGTAAGAAGATTAATTTATTTATTATATCAAATTAAAATATTTCATTTATTTATTAAATAAATAAATATAATATGCAATTTATACATTACATATTAAATATAACAAATACGTTATTTAATTTCATCCATAATTTAATTCATTTAGTATATTATTTAGTAATAAAATGTTAATTAAATTTAATTAATTATCTCAACACTTGGTTTGATTAAATTTGTAAATATAACTTTTAGAATTATTTGAAGTAGTAGCATTTTAATATTTTCATAAATATATATATATATATATATATGTATATATGTGTGTGTGTGTGTGTATGAATGAAGGGAGAGGTGAGAAATGATGAGTGACGTGAAAGATGAAGTGAGAAAATGAGGGAGTAGGGATGCTTTTTAGGATATAAGGCTTTTTGGGTGAATTATGAGGGATTTTTTGGGTAAAAAATTGTAAATGGCCTGGGAGAAAAATTGGGAATATGCATGTGTTTTGATAATTTTTCTATTGGTTAGAAACAAAAAAAAAAACCCCAAAGCTTAAGAGAAGAGCCCCTTACTTTCTCACTATTTACCTCTTATTGCTTACATCACACTAAATTTCAATGAATTTTATGTTCATATTCATAATTACAATATTTTTGTGCTACACTTGATAATATTATAATGTAGAAAATTTCCCTTGCATTGATAAATTGTTAATTAAAAATTTATGGCAGTATGTTTTAATCTCAGTGTTGTCCTATATAGAAATGTATGGTAAGTAAATAAGAGTTTGTTAGTATTCATTGTATCATTCTTACATTTTGTGGATGTGGAATATGTAACCTTATTTGTTCAGTATTTTGGTGTAAAACACCTTAAAATTCATAAGTAAAGTTGTGATACAATTGAAAGTTGTTTATATTGAAAAGGGTGGTGCTTGGGCTAATTCGATCAAGAAGGTTAAATAATCCAATAGCAATATTTTTTGAGGTCTGAGATTTGCAATGAACAACAAACGTTAAATTAGTTGAGGTGCTCCGAATAAAGGCACTCCAATGCTCAAATTAGTCCTGATCAAAATAAGATACTTGAACAGAAGATTGGGAGCGTATAGTGTATTTGACATTACTTGAAGTGTGGCTGGTAGTGAGATATTTATAGCTTTCTCTTAGAATGTAATATGTTTGAGATGTCCTTATCAAGTGTAGAGAGCTTTTATTCTTGCTTGGGGGTTATTGATCATTTCTAATTTTGGTACTATTCCACATGGCATCATTTTCTATTTTTTAGGGTGAATAGTATTTTGGGTAGGCACTCTCCTGCCAAAGTTGGTGGCAAGGTTGGTGGCAGAGCCTGTTCCTAGTGGCATGCGCCATTAATGCGGAAGTATGCTGCTTGTCAGAATATTAAATGCGGTAAGAATATAAGTCAATGCTGGAGTGAGCACTCTGGTCGACAATGGTTAAACAAACAAGGCGGTCGACTAGAGAAATGGTTAAACAGGCCAAGTAGCTTGAAGCATTCTGTTGAGTGTGATCGAGAACAATTCGCTTGACCAGACGACTGTGGTTGAGTGATCCGACCTCACTAATTCCAGAAGCTGCATTGGGCTGTGCATATTAAGTAGGCCTGGGGACCCTTTTTGAGGTCGATTGTTTGTTGGACTAGACTTGTTAAGCTATCCCATATCAAGTTGATAATTAAATACCATTATTATGGTAATTGTCACTACTCCAATAACAAATACAATGACTTTATTACAATACCACAACTTATATAAAATATGTGCAATTTTTGTGCACATATTAGTAAGCATTTAGAGTTCACAACTTACCTGGTATGAGATACCCATTCCATAATAGAATCTGGGTCTCACTCTTTCGCTAGTTTAGGAAAATATTTTGCTGGCCATGCGTTATATATTACTTATGCTCACATGCTGGTATTAATGTAATTCGTATGTTGGTTTTGTGCAATAACCCTATTTATAGATAGATCCTTATAGTTATAGTCTAAGCTATGGAGATTACAGTACTCAGAGTACTCAAACTGGAGGTGTTAGGTCGGAAAATGTGCGATGGCCATTCGTAAATGAAAAATTGTTGATTGAGTTTGCCTATGAGGAATACCAAGCTGGTCAGCTTCTTTCCACTACATTCTTGGTGTACACATGGAATAAGATTTGCCATAAGATGAATGTTTAGCTACAGCCCTCATATTGTATATTATGAAGCAACTGAAGCAAAAATGGAATAGACTCCATGCATCATGGCAATTGTTTCATTCATTAATAACAAATGGTATAGGCTATGATTGGGATTACAATCAAAACACGATCACAGGTAGCGAGGATCGCATTGCCCATTGGCTCTCGGTACATTTATCGTCTTATCTTGGTATACCTTGTTTAGTACCTCGTTTAATGTTGTTGTCTTAATTTCTACAGGAGCACCCAGATCATCCCTTGTTGATGGACCATGGCTTACCCCGTTATGATTATTGTACAGAGATGTTCTCAAAAAATATTGCAACGGGTTCCAATGCTAGGTCTTCAACTCAGCCCCATCTAGCCATTGGCAAAAATTCAAGTGAGAGCGACAATATGAGTTGAGGCAATACTAGTGGGTCAAACCGCACAGCTTCGTCACGTGATGACTTTGATGATACAGTTGGTACCCATGAGAAGAGTTCATCACGACTGAGAAAGGGTAAAAAAGCGAAGTTCTATGTTGGTGATAGACAGGATCGCTTGGATGATGTCCTATAGAAATGGGATGGCATGATGGATGCCAAGTTCGAGAGGATTGGGCCTAAAGCCCATACCTCAATTGCCGAGTGTGTTGATGCATTGAGGCACATTGAGGGCCTACCAGACTACTTTTTTGGAAGGGCTATCAACACTTGTCAAAGTGCTACGATAAGAAATTTTTTCCTCCAACTCGATGACAGAGAGAGGCACATTTGGGCCAAATCCCTAGGCAATTAGTGCCTTCTCCATTTTCTCTTATCATCGTTCAATATTGTATCTGTTATTACATTTGCTACTTGTTTGTGGGATCTATGGATTTTCTATTTACTTTATGTTATACATTTATATGTTCGAACTTATTGGTCACTAATTTTGATAACTCGTTATCCCCTATTGTAAGGATGCTTTACTATGTATGCCTGTACTATGTAGTGATATGCCATAATATTTTACAATGCATATGATGACTGGTTTCTTAAAATAGATGGCCAATAGATCGAGCTTGATGTCACTATAGGACGATGAGTTAGAGTTCAGTGATAGATCACCAGGCACACTTGGTAGTGATGTATTCGACGGTGCTGATGATGTATTATTCATCACAAATGTCTTGCTGCCTAATATGTATTCTGACAAAATGCCATGTAACATATCTGCGCTCTACTAAGTAGATTGGGTTGGTGAGATAATTGATGGCCATCTTGAACAATTTTATGATAACCTCTGCATGATGAAGCCCACCATCATTAGACTGGTCTAAGAATTAACTAGTCGTAGGCTATTACCTCAAATACAACATTGTAGGTATCACCAACTGAGAAGGTGGCAATGTTTATGCAGATTGTTGGATGTCATCAGAGACAGAGGAATACCATGGAATGTTTCAAACACTCATTAGAGATGGTCAATTACCATGTAGGTTGTGTGATTAGGGTACTCAATATGTTAACTCATTAGAGATGGTCAATTACCATGTAGGTTGTGTGATTAGGGTACTCAATATGTTAACGCCTGGGTGTATAACTCTCCTAAATTTTAACGAGGTGCCTAATCAGATTCAATCCAATTCCAACTTCTTATCGTATTTTTAGATATGAAATAGATAAAGGATCATCTCTTACTACAAAATCCATGTAATGAGTTATTGTACATGAACTACTCACATTTGATTTATAGGGTGTCGTAGGGGCTATCGATAGCACATTAGTGTGTGCTTGGGTACCCGCTCGCAGACAGAATGCATATTAGTCTTGAAAAGGGAATGTCTCTCAAAATATCCTCGCAATATCTGACTTTGACCAAATATTTACGTATGTGTATATAGGTTCGGAGATAGTGCTAATAATGCATGGGTTTTGCCTTTCCATTTCCACCACCAGGTATCACAAATTAATTGTAATAACTATACATATTTGTTTATACGTGTAATATAGTATTTATATTGTTCAACTACTATCGAGCCCACCCTAACAAAAATTGATGATCCTCATTTAGGAAAGTATTACCTCATCGATGTTGGCTTCACGAACTATATGTGTTATCCCCATATAGACAGTCCCAGTACCACCTACAATAATTCGATGGCACCCCTGTATATAATAGGCCAAGGAAGCTGTTCAACCATCACCACACTCGACTTAGGAACACCATAGAATGTACCTTCAGGATTCTTAAGAAGAGGTTTCCAATTCTAGCCTGGGGTATGCCCAACTATATTATCGCTCGACAGACTGATATTGTTATTACTTGTTGTGCGCTGCATAATTTCATCCGTAAGTTTAGTCAGGATTACAACATATTTGCGACACTTGACCATGAACTTAACCACTGTAGTCACCCGAACCAATAGGGCATACAGGCACAGTCTGAATTTTGGGATGGTTTGGTATAATAGATATGGGCCAAGAGGCATTAATGACTTTATATTGAGTTTGAAATGCCAACTTAGAATGTTGTATGTATGTTAATGCGCGTCTTTTTTCAAAACTTATTTATATCTCCAAGTGTGTACTGAACATTATGGTTGTCATGTGCTAATACCAGGTTTTTGAATAATTGTATGTTTCGCCATTTGCTAATGTGCATTATCTTTATTTCATATAATCTTGTTGCTGACAATTTTAAGTAATTATTTTGATTTAATCGCAATGAGATTATTGTAATGGTTTTGCTTAAGAATGAGTAGGTACGATCCCTTAATATGCGCATGTGGTTCCCGCACTATGCAAGTTAATATGGCTATGATAGAGAAGAGCTATGGACATTATTTTTTTTAGATTCCCCGTTGAACTTGGGTACCCAAGCAACTTTATATGGGCAAACATTAGACCTACAAAGGCATCAAGTATGTATAGGCAGCATTGGCCACTCGGTTGTGCCATATTACATGGTACTTATTGTTATATGTAGGTACTCATTCCTTCTTGATATGGTTCCCAAACTATGCAGATATATCTCGGGGTGCATTGATGGACAGTGCCAGCAATGACATGGCAAATATATCGACATTGAGGAGCAGTTCATGCATATGCTTCTTGATGTTAACACAATGGACTTATTGACAAATGAGGTGTACATGCAGATATGCATGCTTGATATAGCTAACAAACTTAGCAGGAAGTTTTAGTGTCGATACACGACATAATTTATAAAGGAGAAATTCGATGACCTTACGAAGTGCTACGACACAATGAAGGTCATCGTCAAAAATCCAAATGTCTTCTACGAGCCATCAATCAGTGATTTTTTTGTGCCTACTCACATGCGACTAGAGCTCCATGTGGTCAGAATAGTGTGCAGTACCATCTATAAGTCATGATTTTGTATAATTATATGTAGTTCCCTAGCAAATTTATCTTTGTAATATGTGCGCAGAAGTATCAACTTGCTGAGTGCTATTGGCTATATGTAGAGACTAGATATGACCTCCTATTTGAGATCTTTATGTCACGTGCCATACCACAATGAAATGTATCTTGCTCATGCCAACTCGAGAGACGTGACGATCAATTGTTAAGTTGACAAGAATGCACAAGCAAGCTATCAGGTTTAGGCAGATGACGTAGTTATTTGCAATTATAGGGGTTATCTAGGCTTGACATCCCACGTTCTCGGTCGACTAAGGTTAGAGTAGACATGCTCGTTGGCTCGGACGGCAGCATCAAATGGGGTTTGATAGTTGGCCCTATCACATCATGGTTTGCTATTGTATGATGAATTGGCATAAAGCTATCGAGACATTGCGGCTCGCCTCACACGAGTTAAGTTAGTATGGGTCACACACCAGACCAACCACCTATGTCATCTTGATCTTATTGTATTATGTAATGTATTATTATTATGCTTAGACTGATTGTGCCCTATAATGTTAGGATGTATTGGTCAACTTCATATTATTGTTGGTTATGTGTATTGCATGTAATGAATGGACACGATCAGTTTAATATTAAATTTATTATAACGCATTTATTACACAGATCGCGATATTAATAATATGATCACAAACTATGCAAGGATTGTCCAATGGGGCACGACCAACCTGTAATGTGCGTGCACATGGTATATTTCATGATCCCCACTAGAGACCTTAGGAGGATGGTGTCCTCATCACTTACTTGATGAATGTTGTGCCATCACGCGACATCTCTAATAGAGAGGTGTTTATATATGAGTGCTCCTACGTTGTATATTGTCTGTCCAGGACATTCGACAAGGAGAGGACAATTGAAAAAGTGAAAATGAAGATTCAGTACTTGCGTGGCTGCTACTATTAATTTATAGAGTACATGACTATACCTAAGGTGTAGTACAATGCCGACACCATGGTATTGCATGTTGACGTGCAATACTGGGCACATGTTGGGAATGTAAGTTAAATTTACCATTTTTTTCATTTTACATAATGTAGCAAACATATCTATACAGATAACGGTTCTCATTGAAAATTGTAATGTACCTCGTGCAGGAGATTATCAGGTAGAGCTATTTTTGTGTATTCGAAGGGCCCTTATACCTCCCACTATAGTACATATTTACTGAAGGTTGTGTGGCTGACCTATCTGATGGTGGGTTGACAGGAGATGTATTAGCACCCACCACTAACGTGTAGGACCCTTGTCAAGTTCAATAATTTCACGCATACGTGAAGGCTCCATCTCATGTGACCCCCCCTATCGACTCTTATCATGATGTTTCATTTATATGTTATGGATCATTTGGATACATAAGTAGTAATGTTAGAAACTCCAATCTTTAAATTCAGCCTATTACGACAAGGATACATAGTACGATATTTATGTTCATTCTATTTTACGTTATGCTTTATAATTTACTAATTCTATTATCACTGTCCATATTCATATATCGTAATTATTAATTTCTTCCACCCCCATATTTAGGCACAATTTGGTTTAAATTACATTTTTTTTTTGCATTTCTGTCACATTTCTTTGTCAAAGTATCTATAAATACAATTTGCTTTTCAATATAACACAGAAAAATGTACAAAATAAAGTGTAATAATAATAACAGTAATAACAATATTAAATGTTTGTTTGCTCGCGTTTCCCCTGAACGCTGTAGCTTCGAGGAAACAAGGCCAAACATGGCCTTCCTTTTCCACCATGTCAAATACCATAAAGCCCCCCTTTGGCCCTTCCCATTATTTACCAAATTTTATTTTAATTTCACTTTTTACCTCTCACACCCACGCCCCATGCTACGTCCCCTGCCACACACACACCATGACATCATCACTTTACTACTACTACTACTACTATTAATAATAATAATAATAATAATAATAATAAATTAATACTAATAATAATTATTATTACTATAATAATTATTATTGTTATTATAATAATAATAATAATAATAATAATAATAATAATAGTATTAATTTTTTATTATTACCAAAGAAAAACAATCATAATAATAATAAAATTATTACTAATTATTATTATTATTAGCATTAATAATAAATAAAATGATAATAATACTAATACTAGTAATAGCAATAGTATTCATAGTAGTAGTAGTAGTAGTAGTAGTAGTAGTAGTAGTAATATTACTACTAATAGTTAGGATACGACAACAACAACAACGACAACAATGACGACAACAACAATAAGAAGAAGAAGAAATTTAATTTTAATTTTAATTTTATTATTAGTAATAATAATTACAATTAAATAAAATTTCTACTAACAAATGAAACCCATAAAATATTATAATACAACTCACTTAATCATTATATCAATTATGACAAACTTATAATGTAATCATATCTCTTCAATATATATAAATACATATATACACAATATTTTTAATTAATATCCTTACAATTAAAAAAAATTCTTTAAAACCAATTTTTACCCCAAATAATAACACAAAAGTAATGATGTGACATTTACAGTAAAAAATATTCTCTAAAAAATATATCTAAACATTTCAAAATTCCCAAATTCCATTTTTTACTATTTTTAAAAATAATAATCAAATATCAATCACATTCCCCAACCTTCATTTCATATTTTTTCAAAAATTTTTTATTATTCATTTTATCAAAACACACAATATATACATAATAAAATCAAACACAAAACATATCCAAACAAAGGCTAAATTTTGTTCGAAATATTTGAAAAAGAAAATAAACAATAATTACTTTAGCACAGACGCAAAATGTCGTTTGTTTCTTGATATGTGAATGTTTCTAGAAAGTTGCAAGCCCCATACTATTTATGCAGAGTCACCTTGCACACCATCCACGACCCCCACCCCCGCCCCCGCCCCAGCCCCAAAAAAAAAAGAAAAACAAAACAAAATATTAGGAACAGGCTTATTATTCTTTCTCATATTATGTTAATGAGTTGAATCAAGTTGAATATTTTGGAATTTGAATTTGATTTTTATTTATTTTATTTGTATTTTATTTGTTTTTAAATTTAATTTCAGTAAATATTCAATATATTTAGATTCAATTCGATTGAATATTCAATTAATTCAATTCATTAGTTGAGATTCGAATTATTCGTTGATTTTTTAGCTTTTATTTTAAGCACAAATAAAAATGAAAAATTAGAAATTTCATAAAAGAAATTAAGAAACAGTTGAGTTTGGAAATTAAACAAAGCGCGCGCGCGCACACACATATTCAAATATATTATTGAGCATCAAATTTAAATATTTTGACGTTCAATTCGAATTTGATTAATATATCGAATATTATATTATACTCGAATTCAAGTTCAAATTTGTTAACATTCAAATTCAAATTTTGAATTGTTTGGTTAAAATTCGATTCATTAGTAGCTCCATCTTAGACATATTGTTTCTATTTTTAAAAAATATTTTAAAGTGAAGTTTCATTTTTTAACAGAGAATTTTTTTTATTTTTTCGGAAAATTTTCCTTTCAATTTGCATAATAATAACTAAGGGGATTGTGGCCCATGGTATAAGTCTTTCATATGTTAGTGAGGTCAAGAATTTGAATTCAAATCGACTCTTAATGTACGTGTATGTATATAAAAAAATAAAAAAAATATAGCACAATAATATATTATTTGACAATTAAATTTATCTTTATATTCCAATTAGACAAGCACTTTCCCGTGCTGGGGCGGATAAAAACAAGTGAAGGTAACAAATTTGGAGCGTCGTATAGGAGTGAAATTGTTGGATGGGGACATGTGGAAGTCCACGTTTATCCGTGCAGCCTCATTAGACGATATCAGTCAGAGAGGGCATGCTACAAAACGACACCCTCTAAAGCTCATGCCGAGAAAAAATTTGAGTGCTTTCACCACCACTTGCTACAAAAACGAGTCCCGAAGAAAAAAATGCCAAACGTCGATTCAATTAATAATGCGTCATAAAGTCGCCGGTGTAGGCAGACTGAGCGCTGCGCTGCAGCAACAACACATGTCGCAGTCTACTAGCTCTGTTGTTCTTGTCCTTGTCCTTGTTTTTTCCTTCGTTTCTTTTCTGTTTTAATTAATTTTCTAGACATACACACTTCCTTAGGCCTCGTTTGGTTTTATTTTTAAATCCTATTTTTATATTTTTTATTATTTAAAAGTTAAAACACATCAATTTATACGTATTTTACTTGATATATTTTTATTTTTATTCAAAAAATATACCTTTTAATAACATACATATTTTATTTCAATAATTTATATATCTTCTCTTTTTGTTTTCACATTACTCTTTCTCTACATCTGCAATTCACTAAATTCTACATAATCATTATTTTTTCAACAAACTATTTAAATATATAAATTTATTATTAACTCATTTTCTCTAATCACCTTTTCACATTTTAAAAATATTGAAAATGAAAAACGAAAATGAGAACATAACCAAACTGGCTTTCTTTTAACAAATTTGATGAACTCTCGTGCAGATGTTTATTCATATAAATATTTTGACACATATATTATAACTTTTTAATTTTATGTATTAAACTGCAATGCATTATTATCCGTGTTATTTTTAATTTTATCAAGTGAACGTATAAAGCCCAATCAATCATAATTATTGGATAAGGTAGTGAAACTCAACTAAAGGAAGGAAGATCAACCGAGATCCTATTAGCAGCGGCGAGCGAGAGTGAATTGAGGGTTTGAAGAAAAACAAAGCCGCCTCTTATCGGAGCCTCAGCAAAATAAGATAGTGAAATTCATCCAACGGCCATCGGCGAATTGAATGTAATAATATATCCCTTAACACCCATTCAACCAAAACCTGAACTTACTGCGACGTAGATTGCAAAATCAAAATGAAGCTACCATGATAAGATTATAGAGTATAATCACAATTTTGTCCGTAAGTATTGTATATGCAAGTATGGCAATCGTTGTCCCTTTTATTACGTCTATTTTTGGATTAGGCCGTCATTATTCAAAGTACAACTCGGTGCAAACCGAATTCCTTTTTTTCGACCCACTAATTCATGGTTACATGAGAAAATATATATGTAATGGATCATCAATAATAATTTTAAAATAGTTAATAATAAAAAATATGTAAATGATTATTATTACTAACAATTAATAACAAATGTATGATATGTTGGAAAAGACACACAAGCATCTATAAAGGACCTTAAGCTTGTTTCATAAACCAAACTACTTTTAGAATTTTACCTTGATTCACTTCAAATACAATCAAATCTTTCTAAAATGATAACTTTAATTATCAAACCACGTCCCGTGGATCGTCCTTATAGAATTTTTGTCTTCACTCTCCTAACCCACTATGATGTTTGTGTCTAATGGTGATGGAAAACCAACAAACTTGATTGAGTGGACAAAAGGACTAAGAAATCTTTTCATTAGATGCCAAAATGATTCCTAACCCATAGAGGATCATAAATAAGAATTAATGATGTGCTCCTTCAAAAATGAATATTTAGTGAATAGTCTTCTCGCATGGATATACAATGTATATGTTCTAACTTTAGTAATGACCGATAAGTTTTGTTCATGTATATAAACATTGTACATTCCACATTCCACATTTTTTTTAGATTTCATATTTAGTACAATTTATATACATTAATAATTACTCCACATTTTATATTAACTACTTAATATAGGAGATCTTTGACTTGTTCTCATTTCATGTGTTTATGAAGTTCACATAATACATGTATGTGTATTTATTCCAGC
Organism: Jacaranda copaia; assembly: GCA_014898725.1. Lineage (NCBI taxonomy): Eukaryota > Viridiplantae > Streptophyta > Magnoliopsida > Lamiales > Bignoniaceae > Jacaranda > Jacaranda copaia. Next base: position 661,736 of record JACGDI010005252.1, on the reverse strand, counting down.
ATAATAATAACAAAAATTATCAAAATTAAAATTATATTTCTTTCATTATTAAATTGTCGCTATTCATAGGTCACTAATTTTAATTCAAGTTTTAATGTACTTCATACACATAGCTGCCATAAGACATCAGCTATTGTTTGTCTGCGCTCTTGGCAGACTTGACAGAACCTACACGATACTGCGAGGGATCATTAGCGTAGACTTCGTCCTTTTCACGAAGCCCGAATCAGTAATTTGGCTTATTAATGGATAATCCCACTGCCTCTCTCATTTTATCATCTACAATTTCCGTATTGCATGCTTATACGTCTCCTTACGATTTCAATTCGAATTTATTATTTTGCTAATAATTTAATTAATCTTGATATGAGATAACCTAACAAGCCCATTCAACGTGTAGAGCCCAATATCAGTTCTAGGCTAAACCATTCGACATCAATCATCTGGTTGAGTATGTTGTTACTAATTGTGCTTGACGAGAAATGTCATCCATTCTAGCCTACTCGACCATCTCTCACCTGCCCCGTCTGCTCAACTGTTATTAATTAGATGACTCACTCTAGTGCTGACTTAGATCCATGCTGTATTTATTATTCTAACATTCATCATGCCTCCGTATTAATGGCGTGTGATAGCTGGTACAGTCGTTGCCACTAACTCTACTACCACCTTTGACAAGAAGGCGTCTATCAAAGGTACTATTCATCCTAAAAAATAGAAGATGGTGCCACTTGGAACAATATTGAGATCTGAAATGACTATCAACCTCTTGGCAATAACTAAAGCCCACGACCCCTGATACAGGCACCTTTGACAAATCATGCACCAGGAGAAGGCTATAAATACCTCATAGCCAACCACGTACCAAGTATACCAAATACACTATAAGCTCTCAATATTTTGTTCAATTATCATATTTAGACTAGAACTGACTTGAGCATCGGAGTGTGTTAGCCGAGGGCACCTTAGCTAGTTTAATGTGTATTGTTGTTTCAGATCTCAGACTTTGAGAAGAATATTACTTGGACTACTCGACCTTTCAGGTCAAATCTCCCCAAACAATACCCTTTTACTATAAATAACTTTCAATCTCATCATTTTCGGCGTTGTGTGTGGGAAAGCTTCAAGATTGCAACGATAAAATGATGAACACACACAGAGCCATGTCAGGAAGGGAGGAGAATATGAGGTCCACATCCCTACATCCCCCTTCGCCACAGCAAGGTACACATACTCCAGGCCCCAGTACCTTTCAGGAGTAAATGGTGACATTAACTGTGCCCCAATTAATGCAACTAATAAGCGAGCAAATCTCTACTCAAATCTCAGCCCAACTATCTGCCGTACTAAATAGACACACCATTGTACCCGCCTTTGCCACCTTACAATCATCTCTTCTGGAAGATAGGTCCCCTAGAGATAGCTGTGGTCACCAAGAATCCAGGTGGCCACGCACCCAACCTAATGCTAGTCCTAGATGCCCTTAGGAGGAGAAGAGGCAACCTAAATTGTAGGAAGAGATTGCCGACTCAGTAGATTATGTTCAACCTAATCGAGCCTCATAGCGCGATAGGGTCGAATGCTCCATGCATAACTAACGCGAAGATATGAAAGAATTTGTGGATCTCGCAACCTAACCTATTCAAGCCCCATAGCGTGATAGGACCGAGCGTGCAAGGCTATGTCTCGATCAAAATGCCACTCTGTCAAATCAAAAGGAATGGGAGAAAGTGTCCCAGCAAGTCTAACAGTTGAATAGGTGCCTCGATGAGATCTCAAGGAGAAATACCGAAAGAGCGCATAATCCAGAGGGCCCTCAGAGATCTCGTCGGGAGATAGGATCTCCGTTCATCCAAGATATTATTGACGAGCACATTACTGTCTATGTGAAGGTCCCAATCGGTTTATCAAGATATGATGGCTCAACAGACCCTAACGAGCATCTATGCAGTTCGAACACATGATGCAGTTGCATGGACACAATATATACATCCATGCTAAAATATTGGTGACCACTTCCAGGGCATTGCGCTCAATTGATTTGTGAAGCTCGAGCCATCATTGATTTACTCTTATAACCAGCTGTGCGATAAATTTTTGTACTAATTTGCCAATTAGAGAAAGGCGAAATGTTCCCATACCTATCTCCACATCGTCAAGTAAAGCGAGATAGAGTCCTTCCATGATTTCTTTATCAGATTCAACACAGAGGTCCTCAAGATAGATAACCCTAAGATCAAGTTCCTAATAGATGTGTTGTTCTTGGGGATTAGACACAAGGAGTGTGCCAATGCATTGGTGTGTGAATGCCCTAGGACGATGGAGGAGTTGCTCAACTTGGCTGAGAGATATATAACTCAGGAGGAGATGAATAGGCTCAAGTTCAAATCCTCCAAAGTCAACAAGAAGAAGAAAAAGAGAGATGACCAAAAGCATAAAGAATGAGATCGATCTCCTATAAAGTGTTTCCAGGACTATACACCCCTGAACTTCCCAAGGAGAGAGGTCCCGCATACCATCCAACATGATAACCTCCGCAAGAAATTGAGGAAGCTGACGGAGACTGAGGCAATGAAAAAATCCAAGAAATATTGCCATTTTCACAAACAGAATGGGTATGACACAAATGAGTGCTTCAACCTCCAAGATGAGATTGAGAAGCTGATCAGGCAGGGCTACCTCAAAAAGTATATAGTAGTGGACACTCAAGTCGAAGGGAGCAAAACTAACCGAACTCCTTGTAGAGAAAGGTCAGTTAGCTCTATAAGGGAGGATAAAATAAAGAAACCCACCCATGAGAATCACCCGCCCATCCGGGGAGTGATCAATATAATTGCAGGAGGTCCTGCTAGGGGGGGCTCAAAGTTTGCCCGAAGGCAAACCCAGAGGAGGCTTAAGTCGACTAAAACCTCACCTATTGAGACAACATTCCAACTAACAACGAGTGTAAAGCCCATCTCATTCACTGACATCAACTTGGCCCACCTCGAGGGCAGGGATATCGACCATAAAATAGATTGCCCAATGGTAGTCTCTGTTGAGATTGCTAACTTTGAAGTACGCAAGATCTTGGTCAATAATGGCAGTTCAGCCAATATCATCTTTCTCTCCACTCTAAAAAGAATGAATATAGGCCAACTTGTTAACATCATTTGGAAAGGCTCCTCAAAGGAAAACTTTAATGGTGAACTACTTGGTGGTCGATGCCTCATTTGCTCATAATGTCATCATAGGTCGACCGCCCTCAATGAATTTTGCGCCATTGTGTCGACCTACCACATGAAAATCAAGTTTTCAACCTTAGCAGGTATAGGGGAGCTTTTGTGCAATATGAAGGAGGCCTAGAGATGTTATAACATCTCGATTAAGTCAAGCGAGCAGAAAACTCGACCATAATTGAAGACTTCGAGGACGGCCTTGAGCGGAACCTGAGGAGACCCCAGCCAATAAGAAGAGAAAACTGAAAGATACTAAGGTGGAGTCTGTTAGGGAATTTAAGACCATTGAACTGGAACAAGAAAACCCTGATAAGACAACTGGTATCAAAATAGATATAGGCCCCCATTTGGAGTATCTTATGGTCGATTTCTTGAGAAAAAATATTAACATCCTTACATTGAGAGCATCCGACCTCCAGGGAATCGACCTTAACATCATCGTGCACCTCCTTAATGTCGATTCCTCATATAAACCAGTCAGCTAAAAGACGAGGATATTTAATGCTGAGAGGATGTAGATCATTGAAGAAGAGGTCAGAAAATGCCTAGATGCAAGTTATATTGTAAAAATTCAATATCCCTTTTAGCTTTGTAATATTGTACTAGTCCCAAAGAATGAAGGACAATGACGAATGTGTAATGATTTCACGTATTTAAATAAAGTATGCCCTAAAGATCCTTACCCCCTACCTCGAATAAATTTATTAATTGACTCAATGGCTGGCTATGAGTTATTGAGCACGATGGATGCATTCAAGGTTATCATCAAATTTTCATGGCTCTCGAGGATAGGAATAAAACTTCATTTGTTATTCTTAATGGGCTATATTGCTTTTTGGTCATGCCTTTTAGATTGAAAAATGCTAGCGCAACTTACCAAAGGCTCGTCAACTTTATGTTCAAAGATAAAATTAGGAAATCGATGGAGGTTTATGTCAATGATATGATTGTAAAAATAGAAAAAGCCCAAGCCATTGAGGTGAACTTACAGAAAATTTAGGCCATTCTCAACGTCACCCCTCCAAGAATAGTCAAAGATGTTCAGAGGTTGGTTGGGAGGATTATAGCCTTGGGGAGGTTCATTACAAGATTGGTCGACAAGAGTTTACCCTTCTTCAAAATTCTCAAAAGTGCCAAGAAGTTGGGTTTCCAATGGAGTGAACAGTGTGATCGAGTTGAAGTAGTACTTAGCATTGCCCTCCATGCTTACAAAACCTGAATTAGGAGAAATACTCCAGATATATTTGGCGGTCGCTGAAACATTGATCAGCTCAGTATTGGTCTCGACCTGAGATGGCAGCCATCGATCATCTACTATTATAGCAAGTCACTCCACGTGCTGGAGCACAATTACTTGGAGATCAAAAAATTTACCTTAGCATTGGTGACTGTAGCTTGAAAGCTGTGACCATACTTTCAGTATCATTTTATCATAGTGTTGACCAATCAATCGTTGAAGCAGGTATTGATGAAGCCTAACACATTTGGAAGAGTGACCAAATGGGCAATCGAACTAGGAGAATTTGACATTAATTTTCAGTCTCAAATAGCTATCAAAGCACAAGTTATGGTAGACTTTATTGCCGAGCAAGTTGACTTCCCTAAGAAATATTATGAAGCCCTTCTTATTTGGACCCTACACATCGATGGATCGTCAACTACGTCTGGAGGAGGAGTTGGGGTTGCTCTCCACTCCCCAGATACAGAGGAATATGATTTTGCAATAAAATTAGACTATATAGTCACGAATAATGAGGCAGAAATATGTGGCCCTTTTTGTAGGGATGAGAATGGCACTCAACCAGGGTGTCGAACACCTTGTTGCCATTATAGACTCTCAGTTAGCAGCTGAATAGATTTATGGAAATTTTGAAGCTAAGGACTCGACAATGAGCCGGTACCTGGTTGAGGTAAAAAAATTACAACAATCATTCAAAAGGTTCACTCTTAGCTAGGTTTCTCAATTTGAGAACAAGTGGGCGAATGCTCTCTCAAAGTTTGCCAGCTCCACTAGGGGCATGAGGGATAAGAAAATCACATTTTTGGTTACTAATAGGCTATTGATTGGACCCCATGAGGAATATTTGATAATAAGCATTGAGGAGATTGCATCTTCTTGGCAGGTCCTGATCAAACTGTACCTGGGCCAAGGCACTGTCCCTAAGGATAGGAATGAGGCTTGATGCCTTTAAGGTCAAGCCTCCAAATTTGAGTTCAATGAGCATGGTCAGTTGTATAATAGGTCAATTTTTGGACCCCCCTTTAGGTGCCTGGATCCCGATCAGGCTATAGAGGTATTACAGGACATTCATGCGGGCATGTGTGGTAACCATTATGGAAGAAGATCCCTGGCCCATAAAATAATTAGGTACGGATACGTTTGGCCAATATTATTGAAAGACATAGTGGATTTTGAGTGCAAATGTACATTATGTCAAGTCCATTCAAATTTGCCATACTAACCCGCAGTGCCAATGATCAATGTCCAAATTTCTTGGCTGTTTGATTAGTAAGGAATTGATATTTTGGGCTCATTTTCAAGATCAACGAGACAGCAAAAATTCATAATCATCGCGGTTGATTATTTTAATAAATGGGTCGAGGCTGATGCTGAGGCTGAGGCTATTCCTAAGATAACAGATACAGCTATCAAGAGTTTCATATGGAAAAATATCATCTGCCATTTTGGTCTGCCCAAAGTCCTTATTTCAAATAATAGCACTCAATTCCAGAGTAAGAGCACTAGAGGTTAGTGTGAGGCTTTGGGGATCACATAACACTTCACTTCAGTGGGCAATCCTTAGTTGAATAGCTAGACAGATGTAACCAATTGAATGATCTTAAACTATTTGAAAGTTAGGATACAAGACACTGGCTTGAATTGGGCAGACAACCTACCCAACGTGTTATGGGCATACAGGACAACTCCTCGAACAGCTATAGGTCATAGCCTTTACAGTCTTATTTATCAATTGAAAGTAGTCATCCCCTCATAGCTAATTCAACACACAACTCAGATTATTCATTCTTATCCATTAAAAAACACATCAAAAAGGAAACTTGACCTTGAAACTATCAACTAGTGTCGCCAAGAAGCCTAGAATATTATGCAGTACTATAGGTCAAAGATGGCCGAGAACTATAACAAAGGAGTAAAATTGCACCATTTAAAGGTTGGAGATCTCATTCTCAAGAAGGTGGAAGTCTCCAAGAATGTTGGCAAGCTCAACCCGAAGTGGGAAGGACCATATACTATTGTCAAAGTATCAAAGCATAATGCCTATAGACTAGCCAATATACAAGAAAAGGAACTCTTTCGGCTGTGGAATGCCGTCAACCTCAGGAAATTTTAAATTTGAAATTATGTTGTACTTATCTTTGAAGTTCTTAGACTTAAATAGAATTCCAACAATATTGCTACAATTTGTAGGCATTGTTATAATCATACTCCGCAAGCGGTTTCATGCTACCAAGTCCCTAATTGACCCTATTGTCGACAAATAAACAACCCCTTATTGTCACTCAAGTGGCTTTATGTAGCTAAGTCCCTAGTTAACCCCGTAGTCGACAAATAAGCAGCCCCTCATTGCTACTTAAGCGGCTTCATGCTGCCAAGTCTTTAGTCGATCTCATACTCGATGAATAAGTAGTCCCTTATTGCCACTTAATTGACTTCATTCCACCAAGTCCCTAGCCAACTAGCGGATCTCCTACTCGATGGATAAGTAGCATCATGCTACTAGACTTGTGTTGATCCTATAGTTGACAAAGAAACGGCTTCGCACTAATTGACTAGTTCGCAAAATTTAATTCAACCACATCATCGATCCCAAATAGTTGCAAGCTGCAAACTTGAGCTTTTCCACCTAAATCTAATAGTCAACCACGTAGTCAACCAAGTGGTATTAAAAATTGACGATGCAGTTGTGTAAACATATTACTATGTGTCAGACAACATTAAACAAAGTCGACAACATTGTTGTTAGATCTTCTTCATTATGATGGTGATAACCAAATATTTTATCAGGTATTCTCCACATGACTATAATAGTCAAGTTGAATATGACGAGGGTCAGTAACTATCTTTAAGGCAACAAGACGGAAATGAAAAACGTTCTTTATTCACTAACTAGTTGATCATTATTACATCGAATAAAAAAAATAAAAAAATATAGAAAGGCCAATTTAATTCTAGCTTGTCCCCACTTGGTCGCACTCAAGCCATTTTGAGTTTGGATTTGGTAACGTGCACGCAAGGGGCGAAATAGCTCGAGGTGATTCGGAAGGCCTAGTGACATCACTTATGAAGTTGGTCAAGCGCATTACGTACTATGCCACATCAACCTCTTCCTCTCTCAGCTGTACCACAAAGTCCTCTACAAATGCAAATTCCTCAGCCAACTATTCTAACCTTATGTCGACCCCAACCTTCTTCTTATGAGCTTCATTTAGAAGCTCATCCGATGCAGCGACCACAGTTTTTTTCTTGAAAGCTGACTCGACTCTACCCTCCTCAGGATTGAGATAAGGCTTTTATTTTTCATTTAGTGTAGGGTTTATTATGCTCTTGTTGTCAAGTCAGAAAGCATATCCTAAGTGCTCGATTTGCTTCACAGCCCTATGGAGTGCTTCGCGAGCATCATCAAGGGATGTGATTATGCTCACATCCTGAAAAATAGGGCTCAGGATAAACTGCTCGATCACCTCACACCGCAACATCAGGAGGTGTCGGTTGAAGGCCTCCTTCACCTCATTGGTCTCCTCTGCATGACCTTGAGCCTGACTAAAAATAAAGCTCACCTGCAGGTCTAAGTGAGCCTTCTTTATTATGGAGTCCATTCGAATCCTCTTTTTGATCGCTTTAACCAGCTGCTGGTCCTTGGAGTCTAGTTATTCTGGAAGCTTAACCATCTTTTTATTCAACTGCTAGACCTGGAGTTGGGAAGACTCAAGCTGCACCTTGAGGGTTTCTATATCCCTTCCTCCTTACAACTCTTCCATATCCGCTAGGGCTAGCTCTGATTAGCAGTAGATATTGTAGCTCAGTTGTCACACTTAAAACATAGGAATGTCACTTTACAATGCTACAATAAAAAAAACAAGAAATTCAATGGGAAATTATTGATCTTGTACTTACCATATTGCAGTAGTAGGCTTAGGCTTAAACACCCCCAACCTAGCTAAAGCCCATCAATTTTTGTTGGTTGGATAAGAAGTGCCTTGAAGTCAGCCATTTTAGGGTATTGCCACCAGTCATTTCTCTTTAGATGATGGAGGTCGAGTCAATGATATCGTGGGTTGGGTTGGTTGCGGAATGTGATGGAACCAACTAGGGGAATTGGAACAGTACTCCATTATTGAGTTTTTTGAACAGGTCGTACCCTGTCATCGTGTTTTGTTTTTTCTTATCCCCTATGGCCCTTTTTGGAGCTAAGCCTCCCTACTCAGCAATTGGTCTTTTTCCTCGATCATGGGGTTGCTTGGTACATGCTTTTCCCATGTGAGCGGATTAGGTTTCGGGAGCCTGTTCAATTTGCATGGGTGGAAGAGCTAAGGTTGATCAAATCAAAACTGCTGGCTCTGTGGGCGCTCCTTTTTGTCAAGTGGTAGTAGCTCGACGGCATTCCTTATTTCTCAGAGCTTTAGCTTGAGCTTTAGTTTTGCTTCTGGCTATTACTTCTTCTCGATGTGTAGACACAAACAAAATAAAACAAACATCAGAGCCGAGTAGAAAGATGAGCAATCATAATTAAAATGGTCGACGAGAATTCTACCTAGTTAATTGCCTACAAGCAGGTTGAGTTGTTAGTGCTCGAGGATATGGTACATTTCCTTAATTCGTATTAGGTTGGTGGGAGTTATTTTGGAGGTTATTTTTGTATAGTGGTTTGGTGTAAATAGTCAACCCTGGGTCGCAGAAACATCACTTGGGCCAGCCTCACCCTAAAAAATAACACTCACTTCGCTCGAGCTACTAGAACTGCTCAAACTCGAGCTATCACTCAATGAACTACTTGGATTACTCTTGCGAGATGTTTCAAATGTGCCTTCACCCTCAATCTCTCCCTAATAGGCCACACTCTCGAACCTAGTGTCCTTGTTATCGAAATTGGTAGATATTTTTTCGTAAAAGAAAAAGGGAGAAAAGAACAAATGGGTAGAGTGACTTATAGCGAATATCTTGCAAACTCTAAGTGCACAAAGATTAGAGCACTTCAAAGGCAGGGATTCGACCAGATATAATTTCAGCAAAACTGTAGATAAAGATTTATGTCTCCATTATTTATAAGCATTTGTGCGTGGGAACCCAAGCGCCAGTTATAATTATACCCTACTTCTATATGCTTTGTATTCTACAAAGTAACGACGCATTAAATGCAATGAAATTGCCACAAACCTTGGTTGAGAGTTCAAAAATCTTGGTTGATTTGACAAAATCCTAGTCGAATGCGGATAACCACCGTAACCGTCTATGTACTGACTGCTCCTGCTTGTCGACAAGCTCGATTAAGACTGTGAGTGGGGGGGACTCATGATATATGATAGCCTAACAAGCCCATTTAGCCTAAAAGGCCCATTTAATGTGCAGGGCCCAACATTAGTTCTGGGCTGAACCATTTGACATCAATCATCTGGTCGAGTATGCTGTTACCAATTGTGCTCGATGAGAAACATCATCTATTCTAGCCTACTCGACCATCTCTCACCAGCCCCGTCTGCTTAACTATTATCTACCAAATGACTCATTTCAACGCTGACTCAGATCCATGCTGCATTTATTATTCTAATAGGAATCATACCTTCATATTAATGGTGCGTGACAGTCGGTACAGTTGTTGCCACCAGCTCGATTACCAGTTTTGATAGGGAGGCGCCTACCAAAGGTACTGTTCACCCTGAAAAATAACAGATGGCGCCATCTAGAGTAGTACCGAGATCTAAAATGACCATCAACCCCCTGATAAGGACTAAAGCCCACTACATCTGATAGGGGCACCTTTGACAAATCACACATTGTGAAAAGGCTATAAATACCTTATAGCCAACCACATTCTAAATAATGCCAAATATATTATAAGCTCTCAATATTCTATTCGATTATCATATTTCGACCAGAACTGACTTGAGCGTTGGACTACCTTAACTAGGGCACTTTAGTTAGTTTAACGTGTGTTGTTGTTGCAGATTTCAGACCTCGAGAATAATATCACTTGGACTACTCGACCTCTTGGGTCAAATCTCCCCAAACACTACCCTTTCACTATAAACGACTTTCAACCTCATCAAATCTGATGACAATTTCTATCTGAAAAGCCAATAGTTACATATCAATTACATTGTGGTGTAAAAATTAATATATATATATATATATATTTGTAATAAATAAACTATTATCAAAATAGTCAAATACTCAAATGTAAATAAGGCTTAAAATTTAAAAAGAGTTTTAAAACTTTAATATGATCACTTGAACAAGAGATAATTCATTAGAATCTTCGATTCGGGTTCACAATTACAAAGAACTTATCTTGAGGATGGAGTCTTCATGTGCCGTTAGATCCTGAGTTTGATATCTTAATAATGCGACCTAATCTTGATTCACATTAAGATAAAAATTGATCTAATTAGAAAAATACATTTTAGGCTTGTTGAAGTATTTCTCAATTAAAATTTTTTGATACTTAAATTAAAATAAAATTAAAATTAATACTAAAATCTTAAAGTAAATTGAATCACTAAAAGTCATATTTTACGAATTTGAAAGTGATACTATATATAGTATGTTTATACGGACCCATATGGTAGATTTTACCAGTGCTTAATATGGTTTGGATCAATGGCACGTAACTTTTGCTCGTACTTATGGATCCGATGAGGTCGAAACCTGAACCGCCAAGTGCTACAGAACATGCATGCGAATCTTAACTCGCAATTAGGTCATTATGTTAAAATTGTGAGTAACATTTTTGTCCGTTATTAAGCAGCACCCTCCGCAACATCAATCTCCAATTTCTTTCATGGCGGCGTTACTAACTAGGAGATGCTATTGAACGTAGCCGACACATATTCAGCTGTCCGGAACACGCACGTGTCCAACGATGAAAATAATGACAACTAGGACCAAAAACCCTTGTTCAGATTCTCGATCATTCACAGATTACGAGGAGGTTCATTTCATCTCACTCCAATAGACATATTATTCAAGTGAAACAGTAATGTCCTTGGTAACCCATGATGTCTTTGTTGAATTTGGCAATCTCTGCAATAATGATTGGCCTATCATCTTTTGATCTACTCGTGAGTTGGCCGCCTTTTCACTGTTCGTATAGCTTAGCTTTCCACAGAAATTTTGATGAGGATTGTGAGAGCAGAGTTGATCTCACCAAACAAAGAATCACTGTGTTAGATGAGTGGAGAAGGGACAAAAACCAAGCTGACTTCATTTTCGTGTGGCCTTAAATTCATTCCCCGCAGCTTGATTTAAATCCAACGGTTTTGGAGTTTTTTAGCAGTTTTTAAGTTCTTATCTTGTCTGCCAAACAATTACTTAGTCTTTGAATCCGTTGACTTAATTGGCTATATTGTGTTGACAACCACCTTACGGAAATTCAAGCCAGTTACAATTAAAATAATGACGTCATTCAAGTAATACCAAACATGTGGAATGAATTGGAACAAAGGCCTACGACCCTTGCCTATGGCTTATTTTAAAGATGGTACTTTTTTTTTAAAAAAAAATTAATATATATGCACGGCAAGAATTTGCTAAATTTGAATTGTCAATTTCAAATTTTATATATAAAATTAATGTTATTGAGTTAAAGACCACTCAACTTTATGATTGGTATCTAATCCTATCCTTAGAGTTTGACTTCTTTATAAAGTACTCAATTATTTATGATGATCACTTGAACATGTTAAGAATTAATTTTTAAAAATTTGATTTTGATTAATTTGCGATCGGTTATTTAATGGGTCCAATATAATAACAAGTACTAAAATACTTTAATCTAACCTAATTTATTTTATGAGTCGTTAAGATTGGTTTATTTAGTTATTCAAAATGAATGATCAGGAATTAAATCCAAAAGCCTCTCTTAAGATAGTGTAGATTGTTGAAATGGAAAATAGAGGAAAGATGGAAAAATCATCCGTCACATTGAAAACTGAAAATACTCTGAATCACTTTAAGAGTACAGACACATACTCGAAAGCCAACATACGCACGCTTGTCCAACCTGGATCCAAGTCTTTAGATGGGAAGGACTTGCATGCTAGTGACCATGGGCCAAAAGTCCATAGGAAAACATACTCTGCCCAACCCGGGCTTAGATTTTGGATTTAGGCCTTGGCCTGGGCTCATATACACCAAGATAACATATTTTTTGTACAAAATAATTTAAGAATTTCTAATTATTTTTTAAAATTTATTTCCTTCATTTTGAATGTGAGATATGGTATTCCATGGTGTGAAACACATGGCACAATGATTTGGGAGTCAAAATGTGTCACGTGTCTATTTACTTAGCTGGGTAGGCTTGGGATTGATGTGGGGATCTCATGCATCTCTTTGATGAAACAATTGAGATAGTTTCTAAAGGATTTTCTATCCTTATGTTTGATGGTGAATAGGTACACTGCCTTGTTGGGATACTCACGGTTGATGGCGAAGTTATGGAGGAAACATTGTGCCAATTGTTCCCAACCTATGATAGACTCAATTGGCATCTAATTGAACTACATTAGGGTATGTTTGGTTAGGGTGGTGTAGACACCTTGCAGTAAGTGTCATCACTCAAGTCGTATAGCTCTATCTTTGTTAGGAAGTTGTCAAGGTGCTGTTGAGGGCTCTGTGTCTTTGAACTCTGGCAGGTTGGCGATCTTCATTCTTGGAGGAAACGCCTTTGCAAAAAGAGCTAGGCAGAAAGGATTGTTTCTCAAGAAAGCTACAGCTAAATTGAGATATTGACTCCCTGCTCCTCCTAAGGGTTGAGGCACTAGTGAATGGGTTTGTACTTCGTTGGTAGGGGGTAATCATTGGGATGAGTCTATTCAGGGGGATTATTGTATGTTCACCTAGTAAGGTAAAGGGAGAGCAGCGGTATCTCGCTCTAAGTCGATTCTCCGTTCTGTCCTTTCGAGGATCTTCGGTGTCAAGCATGTGCTTTTGATTGGTAGCTCTCCATGTTCTTAGATTGGGACAACTTGATTGTTGGAATCTCGAGCTTTGAACCTCATATACATTATAAATTTTCCTTTTTCTTGGGTTAGAGTTCCCACTGACAATACCAAAATGGTGCTACCTTGAAATGGAGCTGGGTTCCTTTCGAGAGGTCAACGAATTTTTCTAAGTTCTTTTTACTTGGAATGCAAAGTAGAGAGTTTGAGCTCTCGATTTTTGTTAAATGATTCTCTGCATCCTTTTTTGGCTTTGGGATTTAGTATAAATAGTCTTTTCCTTTAGTCGGCTTTTTTTGTTAGTCCTTATGGACTCTCATAAATTAATAGAGTTAGGATTTAGACACCCATCTTGATAGGCTTAATCAATTAAACTCTCCAACATTTTTTCATTTATTATTTAATTAACTGTACCTTTTAATTTTAATATTATTATTTTTTCTTTATAGACTTAGTTTACTATGTTTGATGCAAAATTATATACATGCAAAATACACTCACGAAATCAAGTTCAAGAACGATGTGTACTAATGAGAATCACAAATAAAATACATTCCAATTCAATGGCTCAAAGCAACGCACCCAAGAATTAGATTAATTCCATAAATCAAATTTCATGAGTCTTGTATACTTAGGATATAGAGTGTACAAAATTGATATGATGAACATTAGGAGAGCGGATTACGTGGAACTAATCATAATTGTTTAAACTAATTTATCCACAAACTAGCTAGGCAATTTTTACGCCAATGAAATGGTTAGTGTTCCCCACTAACAGGTTTTTAATAAAAAAAATATATAAACTATTTACCAAACATATTTGTAGCACAAAATCAATAGTCTAAACAATTAGCAGATAAAATAAAATTCCCACAAAAAATGACCAGCCATAACAAAATTAATTGGCCACCCCCGAGCGTTGGCTCGGGGGACCGTAATTAGACTTCTGAATAAATTTACGACGAGTGTACTAATTAGGCAAGCTCGGGAGATTATTCTCTTACTTGGCCATGACGAATGTGTGGTGCAGATTAACATTTGAAATATCAATAATCAGGCGTCTTCATTACCGGGTCAACCCGTTTTCAGATAATGATTACAAAAACTAATTCAAAACAATTAAAATCTTATATTATATATATATATATATATATTTTAATGGTATGGGATCCAATTTTCAAATTGTCTTTATCAAAAACTTCATTAAAATATTTAAATCTAATTCTCCAAAATAACATACCAAAATCTACTTAAATTGATAGTTCTAATCAATTCTTGTTCACACAAATTCTTAGTTATACAAAAATAATTACTGTGAAAATAATGGATTAATCAAAATTTATATGAAGTGTAGAATTCAATAAACATAAATAATATTTCAAATAGGGTATTATATATATATATATATATATATTCATAAGTGTCCTGCTTTTATATCATCTCAAAGCGAAATTTCTACTCACAAATTCTTGATACTATAAATTTAAATTACCAAATAAATTAAATTTCTTTTTTAATAGCTTGGTAAAGTGCTTAAAACATTCAACAATTAATCAATCAAAGATTTTTGAACAAATATACGTCACCTGAGGGCTTTGTCTTTACCATCCACAAATATTGGCGGCACTTTAATGGGAGAAATATTAGTATATTATAATATAGAGGAGTGAGACCAATGTATATCGCAATCCTAGACTAGCCATTATGGATTTCCTTTTTTTCACTTTTTTTTTTCTTTTGTAATTAATTGAGTTTATACCAACTATCAAAGTCAAGTTTGCCTAGAAAAACCTTATGCATAGAAGAACCTTACTGATAGTAGGCTAATAGTAAGATAAGTCCTGCGAATTATACATCACACACCATGGCAAGTTATAATTTTTAATAACTATAACTCAATTATAAAAATCTAACTTAAAATTAAAAACTTCCACATGTATATTATTGACTCTCTTCTAAATTTTTCTCACGTATTATTGTGAATATCGTATATATGTAGTATGTGCATATATATATATATATTGCAGTTGTATTTGATGGGATTGGTTCAAGAACTATCAAATTCGTCTAAAAGATATCAAGTTGCCCAAAACATGTTAAGTTGACCCAATAATATCCAAAAAATACACATAATATCCTTATTAAATGTGGGGTCTATGCATTCTTGAGATGTATCAAACCTAGGGCATTCAACCCGATCCCATGATCTAAGGCAATTTGGACCATTCACCTCTCTTGGAATGAAGCACTCAAATTTTGCCACATCATTAGCCCCTACTTGGTAATTGACACAAGTATAAATACCCCCTTTCACTATATTTGAAAGGCATGTATGCACATACTAGACACTTTTAATGTCCTCTTTTTTGCTTTCTACATCTCTTCATTTCCAGTATGTTGACTTAAGCGTTGGAGGAATTTCACTGACATCTTTCTTGATGATCCCTAATGACCTTTTGTTGGTTGTAGGCTCTTAAAATTGAAGGAATTTGAAGGCTTCATTGACCTAAATTCACTTTATGCTCAAAAGATTATTTTCGACCTCACATCAATATCTCAAATTGTGAAATATTCTGCATATTATGCTCTTAATTTACACACATACTCAGGTGATAATGCAAGAATTATTAATAGTAATAATTGACATGAGATCTAACTTACATCGCAGATTGGTTGATCGGCTGAAGTTGGCAGCAGTAAAACATTCACATGTGTGGACTCTCGCCGTCGGGGCTGACCAACTACCACCCACAAGCTCTATCTCTCAAGCACTTCCTCCACTCTTTTGTTTTCACAAGTTGATCCTCGCTGCTCACACTTCATTTAACCAAGTGTTTCAAAATTAATAGCAACTCTTAATTGATTTTCTCTTTTTAATTGTATTTTTTTAATTTTATATTATGAATAAATATCATGTGTACGAAATAATGTTTAATTATAAGTCATGTGTATATATTTGATTGATTTGTATTTATGATTTTGAATACCTAAATGACATAAATTAGCACAGAAAATTTAAAATGTAAAATTTAACTTGTTTTGTTTTAGACTACATTAATTCACACCAGTAAAAATTATTGGCAAAAATAATTAATGTAGATTTGAGTTTAGATTAAGATGCTTATAATCATGAAGAGGGAATGCCACGAAGTATCATCTTTGATCGTTTAGATCACATTCTCTTATGCTTTATTTCATGTAACTTAGTTCAAAATGCACGTATGCTATATATAGACAAAATGTGGAAAAACAGAATTAAGATAATTATGGCAAAAGCAATATTAATGATATATTTCTTTTCAGCCAAAGAAGCAAGTTTATTAGTTCCTTTTAGATTCGCATGTAAGATGGGACGAGAAATATTTGCGCTTACAAAAATTTAGTACTTTATTGTAAAAAAATATATGATAGTTTTTCATGGTACTTTATAATGTTTTGAAGAAATACATATTTAAAAAATTGTACTTACTACGATTTCTATTGTTTTTCATTGTACTCAAGTTCAAAGAGTAATTAAAATTTTGATAATGATTTTATTTAAAACAAAATGTGATGAAATTTAGTTTCCAATGCTTGTCATCAGTACAAAAAAAGGGGTAAGAGTCACCACTCAATCGATCACTAAATATGTAACAATCAATTATTAACAAGTTGAGTGCTGATTTAGTGAACGATCAAATTTGTTAGAAAAATTCTCATCACTAATTTATGTCAGTCACAAATTTGGTTACTAAATAATAATTGATTTTTAGCGGTCACTATTTAGTGATTGACTAGTGACCACTAGTTGCGGTCATTAATTATTTAAATTTTTTTTAAAAAAATTGTGTATATTGCTAGCCCTGCCTAGTGACATATTTTGGTCACTAATTTTAATGTGTCAAAAAGTGTTATATTGGACTTTGCATCCTCCTAAATTCAAACTTAAGACCTTTGTTTTGTTCGATTGAGTAACTAGTTGCCACACCACATGCATTTTTGTGCATTTATTTCAATAATATAATATATATAATATTTACAAATCAAAAAATAATTATAATATTTTTTTGTTTAAGTTACTATTCTTTTGCATTTTAAAATTTCAAAAAAATAGTAATTATTTATTTAATATTTGTGTAATATTTCTTCAATATAATAATGTATAGTATTTATCATTTATAACTATTGCTTTTAAATTTTAGGTATATTTTATCATAATATATTATAAACACATTAAAATATAGTATATCATACTAATACATATAGTAATAAATACTATACACATATTTATGGTAATACTTATATTGATCTGGAATAGCCCAATAAGCCCAATTCAATAATACTCGACCAAGCAATTGATATAGTGTGAAACAACGTAATCGGTTATTAGGCCCAACCCATTAGTTATCAACCAAGCCCAAGCCCTCTTTAGGCCATTTAGCCAACACGAGTATTAGCATCTTACCTAGTTGACCACAATGTGGTCAATCAGATCGAGAATGATTACTCAGCCTTTAACAAAAGGGACATTTGAATCCAACAGAGTTCCATCGCCTCGACCAAAGCTTGCGTAGATGACTCATAGGCTAGTACGCATCTCAACCCTAAGAAGTCGATCAAAGCAATTGGTAACATCTTCGTGACCACCTCTCTACTGCATTAAATGCTTTGATAGATGGTGCATCTCCGCATTAATGGTGTGTACCACGTCTAATACCACTCTTTTACAGAACTAGAGTAGTGCATGCCTCCATCGTACTATAGTGTCCTATGGAGCTGGAAGAGGCACTACCCGACGAAGTACACAAAAGGGAGAAGACCTAAGGGTCCTCATGTGAAGACAAAAGCCCACTTTGTATAAGTAAGGGTATTGTTGACATATCAATATCTCCAAAACATTTATAAATATCTCATTGCCACCCTTCAATAAGGTATGCATATTATCACTTAAAGCTCTCACTCTACTGCTTAATTATCTGCTTGATTAAATACTGACTTAAGTATCAGAGTACCTTATGTCATGGACTTGTCCTTTATAAGCTACTGTCCGACACTTGGCCCTTTGTTTGCCCCTTGCGACACTAGTTAAGTCAGCCTTGCCCTGTTTGCAAATGCACAAGTGCTGTGTGTGCTAAGTAAGTTAGCCAAATATTAAGCACAAGAGAGACTTTAGAGAAACTTAAGAGGCTTTGTATTACTCGATTTACATTTCACTTTTGCTCTTTTCTTACTTTCTCTACTTGGTTCATTACAAATGAACTCCTAGCCTATTTATACAACCTTTCTCTCATATCAATAGTGGAGATTATTTCAATCCTACGGTCTAGGTTATAATTCCAGATCTTTCCCTAAGACTAGAAAATTCTAGAACCTACACTAGAACTTTCTGACAAGTTCTACAACTTTCTACACATATCCTATAAGTTTCTAAAAGTTTCTAGAGCCTTCCAAGTCGGTGTTAACCTCTTTTGTCTAGCTTCCTAGCATGTTTTAGGCTGGGGTGTGACACTTAGCAAAGGGCACTTTAGTTAGCCTGATGTGTGCTATTGGTTGTAAGACTTGATCTAACTATACCATCACACTTTTTTTTTTTTATCTCCTATCTAGTTGATTGGAATGGATCAAAGCCCAAAATATTACTAAACTATTTATACCATCGTCATTTGGTGTCGTCTGTGGGTTTTTAAGTTCATAACTGAGATAAAAATGGGTAACCTAAGTCGAGTCGTTTCTGAAAGAAAAGAGAACAGAAGATCCATAACCATTTCTCCTCAACCCTAAAAAAAAAAAGACATGGCTGGACCTAACTCCCAGTCAGAACAAATAGTAACCTTGATTGTGTCTCAACTCATGCGGTTGATAAGTGAGCATATATTAGCCCAAATTTCAACTTAACAACAAGTTGCCCTCAATAAGCACAACAATCAATTGGAACCAATTGCCAATGCCACTCCCCAACTTTTACACCACAAGGAAAGGCCCTCAAGGGAAAATAAGGGCAAATCGAAGACAAGATATCTCCCTATTCGATGAAAGGATAGCCCAGGACATTTCCTACAGGAAGAAACCTGACCAAACCCTCAAAAAGAAGTGGATGATTTAGTATATCACCTCGCCTGACCCGTTCAAGCCCAGCAACATAATAGGTTCGAGCGACCAAAACCTCAGATGAATAGAAACCTACCCCAAATTAATCAAGAATAATGGGAGAAAATGTCTCACCAATTGCAATAGTTAAACAAACGTCTTGAGGAGATCTCCAAAAGGAACACAAAAAGGAACCACCACTATAACAATGCACCCTGACTTCATCATAAGTGAAAGTCACCATTCGTACAGGAGATAATTGACTAGCACATAGCTGTCAACGCTAAGGTTTTGATTAACCTACCCAAAAATGATTGCTCATTTGACCCAAATGAGCACTTACTTTAATTCAAACATATAACGCAACTCCACGGGCTTAATGAGTAACCAATGCCAAAATGCTTATCACCACATTCTAGGGTATTGAAGTCGACTGATTTGTCAAATTGGAGCTAACATCATTTACTTCTATGACCAGCTTTACAACAAGCTTTTTCACTAGTTCGTTAGTTTAAAGAAAATAAAAATCTCCCATATTCATTTGCATATAGTCAAGAAAAATGAGAGAGAGTCCCTCAGAGATTTTTCCATTAGATTTAACATGAAAGTATTGAAGATTGACAATCCCCAAATAGAATTCTTGATTGATCTCCTATTCTTGGGTTTTGCAACATAAAGAGTGTGCTAACATGTTGGTTAGAGAGAGATCGAGGACAATAGAAGAGCTAAATGACCTCATTGAGAGGTACATGACCTAGGAGGACATGAACAAGCCAAAATATGTAAACCTAGATAACATCAAGAAGAAACTCAAGGAGAAAGATAACAGACAACACAAGGATTGTTATCGTTCTCCCATTAAGAGATCCCATAACTACATACTGCCTAACATTGCAAAGAAGGAAGTGCTATTTGCCATTTAGCATGATAACCTCTTTAAAAAGCCCAAGAGGTTCATAAAGACTAAGGTAATGAAGAGATTGAAAAAATATTATCACTTTCATAGATAAAAAGGGCATGACACTGAGGATTGCTTTAATCTACATGATGAAATCGAAAGGTTAATTTGATAAGAACACCTAAAGAAATTTGTTAATGAAAAATCCAAACAGAAAGGGGGCCAGACCAACTAAACTTCTCATAGAGAATGGTTAATTAGCCCAAGGAAAGAAAATAAAGTGAAGAAGCCTATCGATCAGTGCCCACCCCTTAGTGGCGTGATCAACATAATTGCTAGAGGTTAGAAGAGAGGAGACTCCAAATCAACTAGGAGATAGAACTAGAGGAGGTTGGAGTCAACTGAACCATCTTCCATCGAAGCAATTTTCCAACTCCCCATCAGCATAGAACCAATCTCTTTTTCTGATGCTAACCTTTCGCACATCTAGAACCATGGCGCTAATAATAAGTTGGATAGCCATTTTGTTGTTTCAGTTGAGATAGCCAACTTTGAGGTCAAGAAGGTTCTGGTCGACAATAGTAGCTCTGCGAACATAATTTTTTTATTGACACTAAAGAGAATGAGTATGGGGAAGCTGAAGCTTGAGCTTGTGTGCTCCCCGCTAGTCAAATTTGGAGGGTCTGAAATCTTCCCTAAAGGGTCTATAAACCTATCTATCTCATTTGGTGAAGCATTCAGACAAAGGATGCTAATGGTCAATTACTTGGTGGTTGATGCACCATTTACCTATAATGCTATAATTAGACGACTAGTGTTGAATGACTTCAAAGTAGTTGTCTCTACCTACCATATAAAGGTCAAGCTCCCAATAGCTGTTGGGATTGGTGAACTGCTTTACTATATAAAGAAAGCTTGGCGATGTTACACCATCTCGATTGAGGCAAATGAATAGAAGGCTCAATTAAAACTGAAACCCTTGGGGGACGTCTCAGTACAGAAACCCCGAGAAGGAATAGTAGAATAAAGAAAGAAAGTTAGAGAGATTATGGTCAAACCAGTTGGGGAGTTCAAGACTATTGAGCTCGAGCCTAGGAATCCCAACAAGACCATAAGGATCAAGACTGACTTGAAGGGCAGTATAGAGTGCTTAATAGTTGATTTCCTCAGAGAGAATATTGATATTTTTGCCTAAGAAGTTGCCGACCTCTAAGGAATCAACCCTGGCATCATCGCCCACTACCTGAATGTGAACCCCTCATTCAAGCCATTCAAGTAGAAGACTAGGACCTTCATTGCTCAAAGATGTTAGATAATTAAGGAAGAGGTCCATAAACTCTTAGAGGTAGGATATATTGTAGAAATTCAATATCCTAGTTGGTCTTGTAATGTAGACTTTGTCCCCAAGAATGAGAAAAAATGAAAAATGTGTAATGACTTTATTGATTTGAATAAAGCTTGTTCTAAAGGCCTTTACCTACTACCTCACGTCAATTTATTGGTTAATTTTATTATTATTTGTGATCTTTTAAGTATGATGGATGCAGTTCAAGGCTATTATCAAATTTTTATGGCCTTTGAGGATAGAGATAAGAACTCATTTGTGGTCCTTAATGCTGTATACTGCTTTTTGGTAATGCATTTTGGGCTCAAGAATACAGGCGTAACCTACCAAAGACTTATGAACTTTATATTAAAAAATGAGATCGAAAGGACCATAGAGGTTTACGTTGATGACATGATTGTTAAAATAGAAAAAAAGCAAAACTATTAAGCTGACCTCAAGCACACGTTTTCAATTTTGAGACTATTTGGTATGAAGCTTAATCCTAACAAATGCACTTTGGCATTGGGGGAAAAATTTCTTAGGATGTATGGTTACTCAGAGAGGAATATAAGCAAATCTACAAAAGATCCAAGCAATTTTGGACATCTTATCACCTTGAATAGTTAGTGACGTGTAGTATCTAGTTGGAAAGATCATAGCTTTGGGGCGATTCATTGCCTGACTAATGGACAAAAGTTTACCTGTCTTCAAAATTATGAGGAATGTATAGAAGTTTAAGTGGATGGAGTAATGTGACTAGGTCTTGATCGAATTGAAATAATATTTGTGAGTCCTGCTGATGCTAGCTAAGTCGCAGGTTGGAGAGGTCTTGCATATTTATCTAGTATTCTTGTCAGCAGTAATTAGCTTAGTATTAGTCTCGACTAGACATGGCATACAATAACCTATAAATTACAGTAGCAAAGCATTGCAAGGCCCAAAACACAATTACATTGAGATAGAAAAGTTCGTCTTTACTTTAGTCAAGGCAAGTAGGAAGTTAAGGCATTACTTTAATCTTATTCTATTGTTGTCCTAATGAATTAGCTATTGAAACAAGTGCTATCAAAATCAAATACGTCCATATGTTGACCAAGTAAGCTATTGAGTTAGGCAAATTTGACATCACTTTCCAGCCCTAAATTGTCATAAAAGCCCAAGTGTTAGCAGACTTTGTAATGGAATGACTCTGCCTGCCTAACGAACTCAACTAAGATTCCCTCTTTTGGGCTTTACATGTCAATAGCTCAATAATTTTCTCGAGAGGAGGAATAGGCATTTCCTTAAGCCCCCATAGGCCAAGGAGTATGACTTCACCATTAAACTTGACTACCCATCATGAATAAAGAAGTAGAATATAAGGCTTTTTTTATTGATAGGAGAATGGCCATCGATAGAAGAGTTGAGCAGCTGGCAACCATTATTAATTCCTAACTGGTCACTGAGCAATTCGAGGGAAATTTTGAAGCTAAGGGCACTATAATGAGCAAGTATTTGGCTGAGGTTAAGAAGTTGCAGCAGTACTTCAAAAAGTTTAGCCTTAGCGGAGTCCTTAGATAAAAAAATGAAAGAGCAGATGCCTTATCAAATTTTTCTAGCTCAACAAAAAGAACTGACATAATAATTACTTTTTTGGTCTCCAATAAACCCACCATAGGCGGTTTCAACTAAAACCTGATCGGCCAAATCTAAGAGTTAGCTCTCTCCTCCTAGCAGTAAGAAATAAAAGCTTACCTACGGGAAGGAAAAGTGCCCAAGGATAAAGTACAAACATATAGAGTCAAAGGTCGAGTAGTGAAGTCCACCCTTGGTGAATATGGTTAGCACTAGAAGAGATCCTTTTTTAGATCAGCATTGAGGTGCTTGACACCAAAGCAGGCTTGGGAGTCTTATAGGAAGTCCATTTAAGAATTTGTGGCAACCACTCTGGAGGATGAGCATTGGCTAACAAAGTAATCACACATGGATACTTTTGGTCAACTTTGCTAAAGATGTAGTCGACTTCGCCAAAAAATGCCCATCTTGCTAGGTCCACTCCAACATACCTCACCAACATGCATAAATGCTAGTGCCAGTTTAGATCACCTAGCCATTCAACTAGTAGGAGATAAACATAGTAGGTCCCTTCCCAAAAACCACTTCTCAAAGAAAGTTCATGATCATTGTAGTCAAATACTTCATGAAGTAGGTTAGAGCAGAGGTGATTCCAAATATAATTGATGTGGCCATCAGATGTTTCCCATGGAAAAATATTATAAGCCATTTTGGTTTACCTAAAGTATTGATATTAGACAATAGGACATAATTCCAAAGTAAGAGCATAAGGAACTAGTGCAAAAGTCTAGGAATTTGATCACATTTCACCTTAGTTGGGAACCCTTAGGCCAATGGGCAAACAGAAGTCACAAACAGAACTGTCTTAGACCACTTTAAGGCTCAACTTGAAGGATCCAGAGTGACTTGGGTAGATGACCTCCATGGGGTGTTGTAGGTGTATTAAACCACTCCTAGAATTGACACAGGACACAATCCTTATAGTCTTGTTTATGGGCCAAAGGTGGTTATTCCAAAAAAATTGATACAATAAACAACTAGAGTAATCGACTATAACTTGATCAGAAATAAGTCTGAAAGAGAATTTGATCTCGAAATAATTGATGAGCAATGCCAACAAGCATATACAACAATGCAAAGTACAGGTCGGAGATAACCTAGCATTACAATAAGGGAGTTCGACTAAAAAGCTTTAAAGTGGGGGACCTCGTTCTCAAAAAATTCAAAGTCTAAACAATATGGGTAAATTAGAATCTAAATAGGAGGCCCTTACATGATAGTCAAAGTGGTGAAGAACAACTCATATCGACTAGCAGATATAGACGGCAACAAGCTCCATTGACCATGAAATATGGTGAACTTGAGAAAATTCTATGTAAAAAGACCAAGGTCTCCATTTGACTGTTTTGTAATATGATTCTAAATCAATAAAGATGACTTACATTTCAACAACTACTCACTCTTACCAGCAACTATGCCTTCTAGCCTAACTTATTAAATGATTTGATCATTTAAAGTCGACCTTGCAGTTAACTAAAAATCAGTTTCAAACGCAACTATGGTTTCTAGCCCAACTTATTAAATGAGTTGATCATTTAAAGTTGACCTTGTAGTCGACTTAAAATCAATATCTAAAACAACTATGGTTTTTGGCCTAACTTAATAAAAGAATGATTCATTTCAAGTTGACCACAACTTAGTTTCAAACCATGATCATGGCAACTAGCCCAACCATGTAATAAAAGAACAAATTGATTAAAATTAACTATGTAGTCGACCACAACCTAAAGATGACTATGTCATTGACGCAATAATAAAGGTTGCTCAATAAATGCACATGTTATAACGCAAGGATTATACAGTAACCTATGGTCAAAGCTTGAACAAAAGTTTGAAGTTAATTTAAGTCAATCCATGATCGACTGCGGCACAAGGCCTATTCATTTGATTGTGAAGAAATTATCTCAAGTTGACCAAGCAATCAATTGCGAGGACTATTTTAAAACTAATTTTAAGTGGATAAAGTCGAGATTCATATCCTTAAATCTATCTAATTATTCCTTTATGAGTCAACCTCATAAACGATCACTAACTTAGATTTAGACCTATTAAACATTGCCAATTCTTTTATTAAAAATGGCACTATTTAACTAGTTACATGAATAAAAAATTATTTCTTTACGCATTGACCCAATTAGTTCAAAAGAAGTTAAGCTTAAAGAAGGAGACGAGTTAACAAAGAAAATGAGCAAAAACTTCATGTTATAAATGAAACATTCAATTCCATGATTACAAAAGTCATTTGCACAACTGATAAAATTGCCTCACATGGTGAATAAACTTATACAAAGTAAAGTCACAAGAACAGATGTAGCCTTAGCTTGACCTAATGGCTTCCCCTCTAGCTCCTTGAGTCACCACCTTATTGATAGTATGGTCAAGCTCATCAGTAGAAGGCATTCAAACAATAGTGTAGGGACCTTTGACTTTTGCTTGGGTGCTAGCGCAAGCAATAACTGTATAATAGTCACATGTTGAGAATGCCCTATCTTTTCAAATAGAAAAGTGCACTCGGTGGGAAGAAAATAAGCAATAACATTGACCTTTCCATCCTTGATTTCAAACATAGAATCATTCTCAAACTTTAAATCCTTGGCCATCTCAACCACCCTTAGGTGGGGAACAACAATAGATCCAACTGCAAGTGTGTTCTCTTCAACAAGCAGAATGATGGAATAGTCCTCAACCTGCTTACTTTGGAGTAGATTAAGGCACTCATTGTCTTCGAGATGAAATTGGTACTCTATGAACTCCAACTACTCCATAATCTTCTCAAAGGCCTCTTTCGCATTGTCGATCATGAAGACAATATTGGCAACTTGGAATGCCTAACATAGTATGATAGAGTTGAGATGTGAGATGAATTTGGGTATCTTCATTTATGCACTTTTAGCTCAGTCTTCTACTTTAGCAGCTACTCTCAGCATTTGGCTGGAGCTCAGAGCTTTCTTCTAAAAGCCTCTATATTTTGGGTTTTGCCTTACCTGATGAAGCTTGGAGGTAGGCTAAATTAGCTAGCCTCTATTGCACTAGCTTAATACCTATCTCATTAGCATGCTAGAGTAGCAAAGGTTTTAATTTCATCTCAGCTTATAAGGAGGCCAGCTCATATGACAAGGTTAGGAATGCATTATCACTTCCCCCACCTTTCATTCTCTTGAAGCAATTTTGTGCATTTCAAGATACTTAAACTCTATGTATCTTTTGGCAGTGGGAACGATCATAGACAAAGAACATAATATAACAAGCAAAAGAAGCATGAAAATAATTGCTGCTATTTCCTCAGCCAATACAACTTGGCCATCAAGAAAATCTCTAGCATGGATAGTATGGATACAAACATTTCCTAAAATTGTGAACACTAGAATGCTTAAAGCAATTACGTATAATAAAATTTCATTATTATCCATGGATTCTACAGATGTCATAAAATTTCCAATAGACGTTGACATCAGTATTAGGCTATTAACTATTGCAATTTTATCATTAATTCCCATCATGCTACTTGTGAGATCTACTGTCAACTTCATCGTCACAGCTAATACTATCAAAGAAATAGCATTGATCAAGAAATATTTACTTGGAGTACCAAAGTAAGGACTTTTTTAAGAAATGCTATACCTTAAAAGTGGCTAGTAACGAGGCATTTATAGCTTTCTCCAGGTAGATGATATGTCCAAGATGCCCCTATATTGTGTAGAGGGCTTTTATCCTTGTATGGGAAGCTTTAGGTTATCTCCCATCTCTGTACTATTCTAGGTAGCTTTATCTCCAACTTTTAGGGATAGAATAGTATATTGGTGGCACGCCTCTTGTCAGGAACGACAATAGGGGTGGTACTGGGGCAGTATGCCTCATTAATATGGAGGCATGTTGCTTGTTAGGATATTCAATCTAGCAGAGAAAGTATTCAGCTTTGAATCGACCTCCTTGTTCGACCATAAAACTAGCTTTTGGGAGCGGACGGCCGTCGGGGGTCACGGCACTTGAGTACTCTCATCGAATATGATCAAGCTCATATGCTTGATCCGCAGTTTAGTACGGTGGTCTTACTTATTGCTTAGGTGGTAAGATGGGTGGGTGGTCAATCAAGGTCAACAATTGGACTGGGGCCTCAGAGGAGAGGTGGGCTTAGAGGTGCGCTCTTGGGTCGATAGCTGTTGGGCTAAGCCTACTGGGCCATCCCATATTACCAACCCTACATATGTATTAATTTATCAAATTATTAATCCTAAATATATTGATAAATACTGTAGTATTTAGAGGTGTCAAATGAGTCAGGTCAAGCTAAGATGTTGGCCCAACTTGTTCATAAACGGTTTGTGGCGATCTCGGGCTGAACCGGGCCAGCTCATGAGCTATTCACAGTTTGGACTGTGATGGGCTAAAAATTGTAAAATTTATCTTGGCTCAAAACCAACCTACCATATAGGTGAGTTGGTTTATATATGAGCTAGGCTAAGTAGTTTGGCTTACGGGTTGGCTTGCAAGTTTTTTTTAATTTGAAAATGAATTTAAAATTTTCAAATTTTTACATTTATATGATTATTAATGTATTTTAACACTTGTAATTTTTTAAAAGACTTAATAATTTATACTTATGTGATTTTTAATA
This sequence comes from Jacaranda copaia, assembly GCA_014898725.1. Taxonomy (NCBI): domain Eukaryota; kingdom Viridiplantae; phylum Streptophyta; class Magnoliopsida; order Lamiales; family Bignoniaceae; genus Jacaranda; species Jacaranda copaia. The sequence goes on along the minus strand of JACGDI010005252.1, from coordinate 633,819 downwards.
TTCTACAACACTTAAATATTTATAAAAATTTAGAAATTTATACTTATATTAATTTTTTTTATCAATTATATTTTTTTCAAAAACACCACCAAATAAGGTGGTGAGGGGTTTGCATGAACCTCTCTACCCTTCATTAATTTAGAAAAAATAATTACATAGAGGTGGATTTGACTAAACCTTTAAATGAAAGTACATAATAATAACAAGAAGAAATGAAAAACTTTGTAATATCTAAATGTGTCCAATTATAAACCGATTGTTCACTCAAGTGATCTAAATCAGTCTTGGATTGAGATGCGGTGGTGGATGATGTTTCAAGCCATTCTTCATCATTTTCTACTAATTGAGGAAATATGGTCTTCACCTTTCTCAAATTTTTGTTTCTATACTCTTGGTCTAGCCAATCATTCCAAAGAATACAAAACTTGATCGAATTGGAATTTAATCATGATTTTGTATCGGTCAATGTGCGCTTGCCTGCAGTAAAGGCACTCTCAAATACCACCATAAAAATTTGAGGTGCAAGTACATCTCGAGCAATGCGTGAAAGAATTGGATACACTTTAGCATTATTCTTCCACCACTCTAACACATTGAATCCTTCATAGTCTTTTTCACATACATTTTGTAAATATAGCGATATCTTTGCGCTACTTTTAGGTCTAGAGCTTGACGGTCTTTTATTTATCAAATTACCTAAAGATGAAAACATTCCTCTTTTACTAGTAGATGGCCGTTACATACCTACATGCATTTGTCCTATCCCACAATTTTGACTATAAACACTATACAAAATTTTCAAAATATCTAAAATTATTGCTTTTTCTTCTTCATAGTTAAAATCCTCATGAAGTATAAAATTATTATATTTTTGTATTAATACAACACACATATCTAACTTTAATCTAGGATCTAAAACATTTGAAATAATTGCCATGCAGAGTATTTTTTTCTTAATACTTAAGAAATTTTTTTCCATTGCACAAATTACTTCACTTAAATGTTCATCATATCTATGATTACCAAATAATTGAGTAATTTCATATAGTGTATAATATCAAGTTAGATGTTGGATAAAAATGACCAGACATAATTTGGGATTTATCATTAAATGTTTGAAGAAGTGGAGCAAGAACTTCCACAATATCCCAATCCACATCATGCAAAAATGGTTCACCATAATCATCAAACATTTCTTTATTACAAAATTTACTAATTGTATGATCATAAGCATTGCCTCACTAGGCATCCTATATGTAGAGTTCCACCAATGTTGAGTATCTAAGTAAGGAATTACAAATCTTGTCCTACGATTTTGACAAACTCTTTTATATTCTTGTGTTCTAACTGACGAAGCCATAATATATGTTAAAGCATTTCTAATTTTACCTATTGAATGATCAATTTTTTATAAACCATCTTTACTACATAAATGAATAATATGACAAAAAAATCTAACATGGAAAAAAATACCATTTTTTGAAAGGTCTATTAATTTAACTAATTCTCTTACAGCAGATGTATTATTAGATGCATTAACTAATTTAGACAGCTTTGAGGGATGGGTTAGGAAGCATTTGATAAGAGAAATGCGATGTGGATATTGCATGGTGACTCTAATGACGGTGGGGCAGTGATCGGAGCACGGTGGAGGAAAGGATAACTCGACTATTTTTGGCCCATTTCAATGTTTACATTGCTCAAATTTTGAATAAAAAGTTGCATTGGAATCCTCTTGTCAAGAGGAACAAATTTGTGGTGGTGTTGAGTTTTTTGGTTACTGTAGCTGAAAGCAATTCGGCGGCGGCGAAGAGACAGTCTTCTCGTCTCGATGCGATGATCGTTCTTGTACTATCAGTTTATGATTTTGAGCCCTTGATAGTGAAAATTGGATTTTTATCAGTTATTGCATGTTGTATATATATATATATATACATGCATGCATGTAAATATTGAATTTTGTCTGGAGTGAGCTTTTGAATTGATATATGTACCTCTGTGACTGTTTACCTATGTGAGGAATAGGGAAATGGCAGATACAAATTTTGGACTCAAATATTGGTTAATAATAAGTTGAATATTAATTTTGATATTAGGAACTATTATAAGTTAAATAGTATTGAAATGGGAATTTGACTAGAGATTTATGCGTAAATATTGCTTAAGATTGTAATACTTTGATTTGTTATCATGGAAATTGTGTTATTTTAGATTTAACCTAGACCGTCGTAGATAATTCAAAAATATTTATTCTAGAGAATTTTGTATAGAAGGAGCTTAATCTGTATCATCCTGATGATAGATAAGGCATTAGAATGCTTGATGCATTTTTATAAGGTTACTAGGATTGAATAGGAATTTTAATTCTTGGAATATTTTTCTGATTAGGTGATGACGAGTTGTGTACTGACAAGCAGTAGATTTTAATTTTGACTATTGATGATTAATGCTCCAAGAGGTAAGGGCCTCTCACTTGGGTTATTGCTTTGTTAAGCTTACTCGTATTTATTGGAAAACCCTGTGAGGGTTTGCCAATCTGGCACTTTTTTTCTTATTTGTGGTTGTAATAAATTCTTGGGTGGGTTTTACTATTTCTGAATCATACTCTGAACTGTATTTGAAATCTGTCTGTTATTTGATTTGAATACATTTGTGAAGGTTATCTCTAATGTCGATTCTATTTTCTATCCATTTTGGCACCCAGAACATCTGTCTGTTATCTTTTATTCTGATATCTGTCTGTCTAGTATTTGTACTATCTTATTGTATCTATTGCTTTGTCAGCATATCTGTTATTAGTTCTGTGTTTATTGGCCATGCTGGCTTATTTGTGTTCTGTTTACTATTTTCTGTTGCCTTGGTGGCATTTTTGCTCTATTCTATTCTGAATTGTTGATCTAAAATCGACAGTATGCTAGGGATTTTTCCCCAGGTGTCTGCATAAGCGGTTATTCTATTATCTATATAATGATTATGTGGGCTAAGGGCCATACAGGGCTATCTGTTTGGTTATGTAGGGGCCTGCTAGGGATTTCCTCCTAGGTGTCACTGGTATGCTAAGGATTTCCCCTTGGGTGCCAATCGTATGCTAGGAATTTCCCCTGGGTATGAGCGATACGCTAGGAATTTCCCCTTAGGTATCAGCGATGTGCTATACAGTTTCGTGTAGGCATCTGCCATATACCAAGCTACTATGCTTAGGTAAATTATCTGTTTATTTGGTATAAGGTGAATCTACAATGCATGTCTTATAACGTTTTCTTAGAATGCATATGTTTTGGGTTTGAATTACCTAAATGATTTTTGTCTGCCTGTTATCTGTTCTTGGAGCAATAAGGCAAGAGTGTTTCATGTTTGCTTTTCTGCACTATTTGTTTTTCAAATTCTGTTATATTCAGCTTGATAAAAATTATGTTTTATTGAGTTGAGTTCTTCTTTGGTAAACTCTATTATTACATTTACTTATCCATTATTAAGTTTATAGACTTACCTTCCTGTATTTCATAATCTCTCAGACAGGGATGGGCTTTGATGGATGCCACGTTTGGAATTAAGTGCATGGTTGTTTTGTAATAGATCTAATGTCGAAAGTTAAGTATGGAACTTGTGACTGTTTAGTTTACCTTAGAGAAGTAGTGATGTATAAATTTTATTTTGAAGGTTATAGTGTTAGTTGGCATTGATGACATGATCTGTCAGAGGCTATAATTTAACTAAGTTCCCAGAAACTCTTATGATATATCTATTTTGTGATTTTATTTAGTTTTATTAGAGTTGAGTCAGTGTTTAAATTTTATGACCTTTGAATTTATAGGCCTACTATTGAATTGTAACTCTGAGAATTAAGTTTAAATAAGAGTCGTGCCTCAGCTTAGGTACTGTCCCAAGGTGGGGTGCTACAAAGGTGGTATCAGAGCCTAAGTTAGACAACCTAGGCATGAACATGCGATAGAACTCATAGTGACCTCCATTTGGGTTATTTCGAATGTGCGCTTAAGGTATTGATAGGATTGTTAAGTTATAGCAGGATTGATAGAGTATAGTAGGATCCTAAGGCTTGGTTTAGATTATATTACTTAATTTTGTTGAGATGAAATTCTTGAATTGTGGCAGAATGGCCAGTGGGTCTAATAAAGGGAAGGCACATGTGAACGATCAAAATGATGAAACTCTAGAGGACGAGATCAAGGAGTTCAAAGAAGAAAAGAAAAACCTTAGAAAGATTTGCAGGACTTTAGAAGAAAAATTTTATAAGCAACATGAATATCTTCATCAGGATTGGGAAGAGGTGCGTACTTTGGAAAGAATGCTGGGTGCTCAGGACTACGTATGTGATCGGGTTGTAGGTGACCTCGAGTGGGAGCACCTTCGAGTTAGTTTTGTTGAATCACAAATTCAAGAGCTTTGATCCTTGCAGGCTAACATAGAGGTAACATTTCAGGCTTTACAATCTGATTATAGGAGATTGGTATAGGCTCCCCACCTAGTGGTAGATGAGATGGATCAAGTGATGGACTACTATTGTAAGGCTATCGATTAGGCTATTGGAATTGGCCTCAGGATAGACATAAAGATTGGTCCATTAGGCATTCGTTGCATCCCCGCTCTTGATCAAGGACAGGATTGATAGTAGTAGGAGCGAGCATCGGAAGTTAAGGTAGAACTAGAGGCTAAACCATAGGAAGAATCAGATGAGGAGTCTAAGGAAGAACCCAAAAAAGCCCCCTAATGTAGATGTTATTCCAAAACCTCCTCCAATCGTGGCACCACTTGAGATAGATGATGAAGAAGATCAGTAGATAATAGATGAGACGAGCGAGCTGACATTACTGATGAGGAAGATTAGATATGAGTCTTGGCGTTGGAGTATTATAGTATGTTAGCAGGACAGCAATTGATGGCTTCTAATTATTGAGCCTTGTAACCATGGCTGATAACTTTGTGACTGTGACTGATATCATTTTCCACATTTTCCTTCAAATGTCTTATCATTTTATCTACAACTGGGTGTATCGTTAGCATAGCTAATTTTGCTACCTCTGATTTGTATATATGCTTATATAATCCGCTATTTCTAACTTATATTATGATAATGTATGACTTTTGGGGAAATTATTTTTAATCTTTCTTTCTTGTTATGAATTTTGAAAGTTTACTTAACTTATAATTTTCTCTTTATTAAAACCTAAATTATTAAAGGGATGTTGAGAATTGGGATGTTGACTTCAACTTTCAATTATAGGTTGAGATATTCCCAAAATCTTGAGACTGTGATGGCATCCCATGGCATTGTCCCTAGACCTACACCACCCTGATTTGGTCGGCGAGGAAGATCTCCTAAGCTGCAATTTCAAGACCATCGTGCTCCCAGACAAGGAGTTTTGACTTATTCTCGAGTTGAGCAGAGAAAGAAGTATCATAAACTCTTTTAGTTGGGTAGCCAATGGCACTTGTGTATTAGAGAGAGCCAGAAGTCAAGCTACTAGCTCAACTTGTGGCTGAATACTGAGCTCTAAAAAAATTCCTTCATTTTCAGCCCCCTAAGTTCTATGGAGAACTAGTTGACCAAAAGGCCAAAGAATGGGTTGAAGACCTTGAGGTCATATTCAATACTTTGTGTTACCCCAATGAATAGAAGGTGCAGTTTACCATATTTCTTCTAGCAGGATATGCTAAAAGTTGGTGGAAAATGATAGATCATCATTGGGTAGCCTCAAGAACTTAGAGGACATAGGACAATTTCACCAAAGAATTCATGGATAAATATATACCCTTTGTAGTCAAACAGTCTAAGGAATGTGAGTTCATGAACTTGATTCAAGGAAATCAAATTTTTAGTCAGTATGAAGAAACCTTCAATCGGTTAATTCAATATGCGCCCTATGTTCAGAATGATGAAAGTCGACAAATTCAATGGTTTACTCAATGATTACAACCAGATTTGAGATGGGGTCTAGCCATCTTTGATTTGCCAAATTTCAACATAGCAGTTAGTAAGGCACTGCAATTGGAATCGGAGTTGCAGGAAATTAGGAAAATTGAAGAAAAAGGTAAAAAGGAGAGACCGTCTCCTGGTGGATCGAGTGGCACTAGTAAGAAATCATGGAGGCCACAAGCTGGGGGTGTAGCTTAGAAGACTACTCGGGCATTTGGGATGGTGAATCAGGCTCAAGAAAAAGCATCGGCACTATGTGGGTTCTGTGGTTCAGTAGGGCATGAGAAAGCGAACTGTTGGCGAAAATAGGGTAAATGCTTACAGTGCAGTAGTAGCCTGCATTTTCAAAAAGATTGCCCAAGGAAGAAAGGCCTAGTTCTGATACAAAAAGAAAAGCAAAAAATCTAGGCCTGTGCCTATGCCCTTATCGAAAAAGACGCGCCGAACCCCAATGAGGTGGTAGAAGGTATGATTGCTATCTCCAAAACTTTTGGTAAAGTATTATATAATCCCGGTGCTTCCCATATTTGTTGAATTCTCGGCAAAACTGAATATGAAATCAGAAACTATGGCATATCAAGTAGAGGTGAGAACACTTTTAGGAGTAAGGTTAGTCACTGATGTTATGTATCGGGATTGCTTTATTATGATTGAAGGCTGAATATGTCCAGCCAATTTAATATAGATGCCCATCCAAGGATATGATGTAATTCTTGAAATAGATTTGACAAATATTAAAAAATGATATCTAAATTCGTATCCGTCAGATATCGGTCGAATTTGGATATATCCGTATCCAATTATAATTATTTAGATTTATTCCTATTTTATTAAATTTATCCATATTTAAATAATTTTTTTATATTCATATTAGATAATAATTATTTAAATATCTATTTACAAATATTCAAATACATAAATCTATGAACTTATAACAAATACATATTTTAATTAATAGAAGAAACTATATAATTTCATTTAAAAAAAACAATCAAACAAATAGTATAATTTCTAATTAATAATTGACTTTGTAATTGATTATTAGTGCTTAATAATAATAATAATAATAATAATAATAATAATAATAATAATAATAATAATATTATTATTATTATTATTATTATTATTTAAGTATATTAAATATAAAATCAATCAATAATAACTGCGTTGATTAACTTTACTCTTCATTTTTTTCTCTATATTACAATATTTTTTGAAATTTATTCTTTTTTCTTCCCAATTCTTCAATTATAATTTATATATATACATATATGAATTATAATATTTTTATTTAAAAATATATTATTTAATAAATATGTATTCGGATCGGATATTAAATGAATCAGATATTCATTTACCATATATGTATCCATTTATAATTGGATATCTACTAATAGGATATGGATAATATCCACTTTAAATGTGATGATGCATGGATCCGTCGCCACATGGCAGCCTCCCTCCGAGGTATTGTTCAACCTGCGCCCGGTCCAGCTGAGCGGGGGGTTTTGTCCTGAAAAGGCGCCTCGTAAGGGAGGGGAGGATAAGTCGCTTATATGCTGATCAAGACCCTCTTCTCTATCCGATATGGGACAGATGCCATACATATCATCAGCCCCCCAGAAGAGGGCTTGACAGGCCATTCGCTACATAGCGTCCGGACCTGCATGGGCCACCAAATGATGATGCATGGATCCGTCGCCACATGGCAGCCTCCCCTCGAGGTATTGTCCTACCTGCACCCAGTCCAGCCGAGTGGGGGGGTTTTGTCCTGAAAAGGCGCCTCGTAAGGGAGGGAAAGGCAAGCCACTTATATGCTGGTCAAGACCCTCTTCTCTATCCGATATGGGACAGACGCCATACATATCACAATGGATACAGATAAAGTTTGTATAAATTGATACAAATGTGAATGGTAAATAAATTTTTGAATATCCATTTACAACCCTATTCATACTCTCCTGGGGGCTATTCCATTTTCCAAGACTCTGTATCGGATGGCGTCTACCGAACATAAGGAATTGAAGAGTTAGCTATAGGAGTTATTAGAGAAGAAGTTTATCAGACCCAGCAAGTCTCCTTGGGGAGCACCAGTGCTGTTTTTCAAGAAAAAAGATGGGTCTTTGAGAATGTGCATCGATTACTAAGAATTGAACAAGGTCACCATCAAGAACAAGGATCCACAACCCCATGTGGAAGAGTTATTTAACCTCATGCAGGGATCAAGAATCTTCTTGAAGTTGGATTTGAGGCAAGGGTATTATCAGCTGAAGATTAGAGAGGAGGATATCCTAAAGATGGCTTTTAATTCTTGATATGGCCACTACGAATTTGTAGTGATGCCATTCGACCTAACTAACGCCTTGACAGCACTCATGGATTTGATGTACTAAATATTCAGACCCTATTTGGATCAATTTTTGGTCATCTTCATTAATGATATCTTGGTTTTCTCTAAGTCTAAAGAGGGGCATAGGAAGCACTTACATATAGTTCTGAAGACTCTAAGAGAACATCATATGTATGCCAAGTTCAGTAAGTGTGAGTTCTGGAGAGAGAAAGTAACTTTCCTGGGTCATGTAATCACTTAAAATAGGCTAGAAGTTGACCCCTCCAAGGTAGAAGTAATTGTTAATTAGAAGAGGCTTGAGAATGTTACAGAGATTTGAAGCTTTCTAAGATTAGCCAGTTACTACAGAAGATTTGTTTAAGAGTTTTCCAAGATAGCCGGCCCACTAACCAAGTTAACCCAAAAAGATGAGCCGTTTGTTTGGAATGAAGAGTGTGAGAAGAGCTTCTAAGAACTGAAGAACTGTTTGACTACGGTTCCAATATTAGCCCTTCTAGATGGGTTGAAAGATTTTGTGGTGTATGCAGACGCCTCATATAAGGGGTTAGGATGTGTGTTGATGTAGAAATGGTGTTATTTGCTATGCATCTAGAAAGCTAAAACCTCATGAGGAAAACTACCCCACACATGATTTGGAGTTGGCAACGGTTATCTTTATATTGTTGAAATAGAGGCACTTCCTTTATGGGGCTATATTTGAAGTGTACATAGATCACAAAAGCCTTAAGTATCTACATTCACAAAAGGATTTGAACATGAGATAGCGAAGATGGATGGAATTCTTAGAAGATTATGACTTCTTGGGAAAGCGAATGTAATAGTAGATGCTCTGAGCCGAAAGGTAGGAATGACTCATCTGCAAGGCGCAAAGACATCAAAAATATTGAAAGAAAGTGCTATGATAAGATTGAAACAACAAGTCTGGATTGCAGAAGTGAGATACAACTTGAACTGTATGAAGAAATTCGGCAAGCTTAAGCCAAAAAAAACTGGACGTTGAAATAGGAAGAAATGATTAGAAGCTCTGAAGATTCTAAGTTCGGCATGGATAACCAAGGTATCCTACTCTATTGAAATAGAATCTGCATACCAGAAAAGATGAAAGAAAGGTTATTGGAAGAAGCGCATTAAGTAAGGTACACTGTATATCTTGGAGGAACAAAAATGTACCAAGACTTAAAGAAATAGTTCTGGTGGAACGGGATGGAGAAAGATGTAGCATACTTTGTGCAGAAATGCTTGACCTGCCAGTTAGTGAAGGCAGAACACCAGCGTTCGTTAGGTTTGTTGCAGTCGTTCCCCATCCCAAACTGGAAATGGGAATAAGTGACTATGGACTTTGTGATTTGTCTGATAAAGGCTAGAGAAAGTTATGACAGTATTTAGGTAGTAGTAGATCGATTAACAAAGTCCTCACATTTTTTACCAGTCAAAATTGACCATAAGTTCAAGAAATTGATAGAATTATAAATTAAGGAGATTATCAGGTTGCACGGAATCCCAATGAGTATTGTGTCTGATAAGGACCCAAAAGTTACATCGAGACTTTGGAAAGTTCTACATAGACATCTAGGAACAAGATTGTAATTTAGTTTGACAGCTTATCCTCAAACCGACAGATAGTTGGAAAGAGTTATTCAGATTTTGGAGGATATTTTGTGGGCATGTGTTCTGGACTTTGGTGGGAGTTGGACTCAATATCTACCTCTAATTGAATTTGCCTATAACAATAGCTATTAGTCCGTCATTCAAATGGCACCATATGAAGTATTGTATAGTCAAAACTGTTAGTCCTTGCTATATTAGGATTTAGCGGAATATAAAAGTACCATTGAAGAGTCTCTAGGAATTATAAGGCCTAAACTAATCCAAAAGGCTATAGAAAAGGTACATATTATAAAATAGTAGATGAAAGCTGTTTAGGACTGACAGAAAAGTTCTGCTGATAGACGGAGAAAAGGACCTGGAATTTAAGGTTGGCAACTGAGTGTTTCTCAAGGTGTTGCCGCAAAACGGGATTAGAAGAATAAGCAAAGGTGGAAAACTAAGTTCAAGATATGTGGGGCCATATGAGATATGCGAAAGAATTGGACCAATGGCTTATCATCTAGTGTTACCCTAGAATCTAGCCAGAATACATGACGTCTTTCATATGTCGCAACTAACATGGAATTAGAAGGCGACCTAATATATGAGGAGCAACCAGTTCGTATCATAGATAGAAAGTTTCGAGAACTTAGGAATCGAAAGATTCCTCAAGTGAAGGTGCTGTGGTATAATCATAATTTTGAAGAAGCAACTTGGGAGCAGGAGGATCTCATGAGCCAACAATATCCCGAGTTGTTTCAATATTCAGGTGAGAATCTAGGACCAGATTCCTTTAGAGGGGGAGATCTATAACACCCTTAAAGTTTTGTTGATTTTATTTATAATATATGATTTTATCATTATTTGGAAATTTTATGAATTTCATATCATTAATTATTTTAAAAAGTTTTCTGAGCTAAATTATAATTTTTGTAGACTTAATTATGTTGACTTTTGAATAATTTGGGGCTAATTGCAATTTTCTAAAAACTTGGGGTAAAATTGCATAACTTAAAATATTAAAGGACTAAATTGAAAATTAAAATTTTATTAAAAAAAGAAAAAAATGAGATTTAAGAACTGGGAAAGTTTCCTTCTTCTCCATTCTTTTTCCTTCATTTTTCTTCTCCATTTTTTGCTTCTTTTCTTTCTTCTCACCGAAGCACCACCACTACCACCAGCTAACTTTCCCAACAACCCTTTCAACCCCCTAAACCCATCAATCTTCTTTCCACACCACCACCTTTACTCCCAGCCACACAAACACCTCATCCAGTGGCGGAGCAGCAGTGGCGAAAGGAAAATCAAGACGAGACGGTGGCTAGTTGGGTTTTGCACTTTCCAAAGACCATTGACGGCTCTGAGGGGTGGGTTAGGAAGTATTCAATGAGAGGAATGTGTTGGAGACATTGCACAGTGACTTAAACAATGGCAAGGCAGTGATCGGAGCAGGCAGAGAAAAGGATAACTCGACTATTTTTGGCTCATTTTGACATCTACATTCCTTGAATTTTGAAATGGAAGGTAGTATTGGAATCCTCTCATCGAGAGAAACAAATCTATGGTGGTGTTGAGTTTTTCGGCCTTGGAAGAGAGACAGTCTTCTCATCTCAATGTGGCGATCATCCCTGTACTATTGGTTCATGATTTCGAGCCCTCAATAGTGAAAGTTGGATTTTTATCAGTTATTGCATGTTATATATATACATGCATGCATGCATATGTACCTCTATGACTGTTTACCTATACGAGGAATAGGGAAATGGAATATACAAATTTTGGACTCAAATATTGGTTAATAATAAGTTGAATATTAATTTTGATATCAAGAACTATTATAAGTTAAATAGTATTGAAATGAAAATTTCACTAGAGATTTATATGTAAATATTGCTTAAGATTGTAATACCTTGATTTGTTATCGTGGAAATTGTGTTATTCTGGATTTAATCTAGACTGTCTTAGATAATTCAAAAATATTAAATCTAGAGAATTTTGTACTGAAGGATCTTAATTTGTGTTATCCTGATGATAGATAAGGTATTAGAATGCTTGATGCATTTTTATAAGGTTACTAGGATTGAATAGGAATTTTAATTCTTGGAATATTGTCCTGATTAGGTGACGACGAGCTGGGTACTGACAAGTAGTTGATTTTGATTTTGACTATTGCTGATTGATGCTACAAGAGGTGAGGGCCTCTCACTTGGGTTATTGCTCTGTTAAGCTTACTCGTATTTATTGGAAACCTCTCTAAGGGTTTGCCAATCTGGCACTATTTTTCTTATATGTGATTGTAATAAATTCTTGGGTGGGTTTTATTATTTCTGAATTGTACTCTGAACTATATTTAAAATCTATTTGTTATCTGGTTTGAATACCTCTATGAGTGTTATCTCTGATGTTAGTTCTATTTTTTGTCCATTTTGGTGCCCAAAACTTTTGTCTATTGTGTGTTATTTTGATATCTATATTTCTAGTATTTGTACTATTTGTACTATGTCTATTGTCTTATCAATATATCTGTTATCAGTTTTGTGTTTATTGGCCATGATGGCTTATCTGTCTTTTGTTTACTATTTTTGATTGCCTTGGTGGTATTTCTGCTTTGTTTTGTTCTGAATTGTTGATCTGAAACTGACAATGTGCTAGGAATTTCTCCCTAAGCATCTATATAAGTGGTTATTATATTATCTGTACAATGATTATATGGGCCAAGGTCCATACTGGGCTATCTATTTGGTTATGTAGGGGCATACTAGGGATTTTTTCCTGGGCACCAGCCATATGCTAGGGATTTTTCCCTAGGTATCAACGGTGCACTATACAATTTTGTATAAGCATCTGCCGTATACCAAGCTATTACACTTAAGTAAATTATTTGTCTGTTTGGTATAAGGTGAATCTACAATGCATGTCTTATAGCCTTTTCTTGGAATGCTTATGTTTTGGGTTTAAATTGCCTAAATAATTTCTGTGTGTTTGTAATCTATTCTTGGAGCAATAAGGCAGGAGAGTTTCCTGTTTGCTTTTCTGTACTGTTTGTTTTTTGAATTTTGTTATATTTAGTCTGATAAAAATTATATTTTATCGAATTGAGTTCCTCCACGGTAAACTCTGTTATTACTTTTAGTTATTCCTCACTAAGTCTTTGGACTTACCCACCGTATTTCATAATCTCTAAGACAGGGATGGGTTCTGATGGACGCTAGGTTTGAAATGAAGTGCATGGTTGTTTTATAATAGAACTAATGTCGAAAGTTAAGTATGGAACTTGTGATTGTTTGGTTTACCTTAGAGGGGTTGTGATGTATAAATTTTATTTTGAAGGTTATAGTATTAGATGACATTGATGACATGATCTGTTAGAGGCTGTAATTTAACTAAGTTCCTTGAAATTCTAATGATATATCTGTTTTGCAGTTTTATTTTGTCTTATTGAAGTTGAATCAGTATTTAAATTTTGAGACGTTTGAATTTGTGGACCTACTGTTGAATTGTGACTTTGAGAATTAAGTTTGAATTAGAGTAATGCCTTAACTTAGGTGTTGTCCCTAGGTGGGGCGCTACATATACCTATTAATAATCAATAAATTAACATAAATAATAAAATTATCACAACTTTTTATAGATGGTACGTACATTTGATGGAAGTTTAAGTACAATGTATTTAAAGAGTTCGGAGACTTCAGTCATAGTTGTTAGGAGGAAACAAGACATTTCAAGTAGTACAAAGTTAAAATCATCAGAAGAGATGACAAAAACAGAATGAGATGCTGATAATTTGAGAAACCACACGCAAGAGATTCTTTGCCCTAAAAATAATTTCTACCACACAATTTAAATTTTATTGAGCTATTTTTGTAACCGATATAAATTTTTGTTGTTAGCCAATTTATTTATTTTTATTTATGTTTCATTTTTCAAGAATTTTGGCCTCTATATAGGCTAGAATATTACTGGAAATTATCTCTATGGTCAGCTTATTATCACAGTTTTTAATATTTTTCCAACTTTATTAGGGTAGATATGCCTAAGTGAAGAAAAGATATAGCACCTTTGGGTTTATTTGGGTCAGCTCAATAATATTACGCTTATATATGTGAAGTTTTGAGCTTCAATTTTAAAAAATTCTTAATGCACGTTTGTGCAAAAAATAAAAATCTTTTGATTCATTTGGTCATAGATTGATTTTGTTTCGTGTTTGAACCAAGTATTATGAAGAAATGTACTTTTAAAAATATTTAAAATATGTCAATATTAAAAGTTTGTTAATTTTATTTTTGGGGAATACATTTTCATTGTAAGTGTCTTTTTTTGTAGAAGTTTAATTTTTGTCAAACTTTTATATTATTATAAGATTATAATAATTAAAAATATATTAATATAAGGAAGATAATATATCTTTTTCCTTGAGCTATACCCCTCACTGTTAATTAGTAGATTGAAGACAAAATTATCCGTATCGCAACCACTGTTAGAAGATATAAATATATAGATATTAATATATAACATATGTATATATATATATATATATCTTATTGATTTAATATTTAAAATGATAGGATCATGATTCTCTAGACTAAGGTTTTAAAGAAGTAAGGTGTGTTTTGAAGGAAACATTAGATTTTATCCATGTTGAAAAAGATTAAGAAAAAGTATAACCAAATAAAGCTTAAGAGGATGTGTAATATATGGATTTCATCAGATACTACAATTATTAAAAATTTAGGATGACTGAATATTGAGAAAATTTAGAATAATATATAAAATGTTGAGAAAATCACGAGACCTTTGCGTTATTCAATGATGCATGAGACCAACTAGCCGGCACGCTGAATCATCCAATCTTCTAAATAATAATAATAATAATAATAATAATTGAACTATGCTGAATCTTCAATCAAATGCCAAAAATGGAGAAGCAAAGAGACAAACTCAATATCGTTGTTGCAAATCAAGTTTAACATGATTAAGAAAATATTGGCTTGTTTGCTTGAGCATAGGGCCATTAATAGAGTGAATTTAATTTGAATTCGATTCAAAAATTTAGAATATTTAATTAATAAAAAATTTGATGGATATGATTCAATTAAAAAAATTCGTAATTCAAAATAAATGGAGCGAATATAGATTTAACTCGATCCGATCCATTAATAATCTGAATCCAAATATATAATATATTCTATGTGTATATAGTATTATATATATGTAGGGTTCTATAGCAATGCCATAGTGAATTTTGGGACGAAAAAAGTTATGGGCTCATATGCAATATATCAAATTAGTTGATTTTTAAGTAAAATGTTAGATTTGAAGGTTATCTACATCATAATTGCATTACTTATTTTTCTATTTTTATAACAAAAAATGATGAGCAGGAGCTGAATATTGTGATATAAAAGAATGCAATGCAAATCTCGATTTGATCGAAATGAGTTTCTTTTTTTATAAAACTTTAAGTTTATAATTATTGGATTGAAAAATCAAGTATATATGTATTTGTAATGTCAAATAAGTACAATTATCAGCATTAGAACTTAAAATACATTGATATGATAAATGAATATGATTAAATTATATTCTATTATTACTTTTATATGATAAATAGATTTGAAAATTTATTTTTTAATATATTTTGTGTATCTTTTTTTAAGGACAAATGTTTTGGATTTAGATTTCACTAATTTTTTAGAAAAATAACAAATATATTATTTTTAAAAGTATTCAGATTAGGTTCTTTTTTCGGACATTCAATTTTTATATAGATTCAGATATGGTTATAATAATCAAGATCATATAGGATCTTGGGTTGGATTCGAATCTAACATATCACTATCATATTCGGATTTGGATTCAACATGATTCAATCTGAGTCTGACTCATTTACAACCCTACTTGAGCATATAGGTTAGGCAATATTCATATATTAATGATACATAAGTTAGAAATGATATGTAATCTATTATTTGTTTTGATTTTAGAAATTGGTAATATCCTACACTTAACACTATATAATATTTGGTTGGCAAGATTGCTCAATGTAATTACACTTTGTAATGTCCAAAATGTCCTAACTTCTAAGAAGGTAAATTTACAAAATGACTTTTTCATTGTGTAGTAGTTAGGGTGTTCATATGAGGGGTAAGAATGATTTTTTCATTCTTTATCATATTAGATTTAAAATGATGAAAAATGGATCAAGCTATCTTGGCTTGATCCATAACTAGTTTGGCCGATAATACCATGTCAGGTTGCAAAGGTATCATGGGCTAGAGGTGTAAGTCCAACCTGTTTAACAGGTAGTTCACAGCAATCCCGAGTTGAGTCAGGCCGGCTTGCGGGCCATTTGCGATCCAAATCGTGGTGGGATGAACAATTGAAAAATTCGGCTTGGCTCAAAACCAGCCCACTATATAGGTGAGCTGGTTTATATAAGAGCCGGGCTAGGCGGGTCGGCTCATGAGCTTACCCGCGAGTTTTTTTTTTTTTTTTTTTTTAAATTTGAAAATGAATTTAAAAATTTCAATTTTTTATATTTATGTGATTATTTAATATTTTTTTCAACACTTATACTTTTTTAAAGATTTAATAATTTATACTTATATGATTTTTAATATTTTACAATACTTAAATTTTTATAAAAACTTAGAAATTTATACTTATATTAATTTTTTTATTAATTATATTTTTCCAAAAATACCACCAAATAAGGTGGTGAGGGGCTTCGCATGGACCCCTCTACCCATAATTAATTTAGAAAAAATAATTACATAGAGGTGGATATGACCAAATCTCTAATTATAAATTTTTATAATTTTTCTTAATTTAGAATTTTTATAAATTTATAATTTATAATTTAAAAATTATAAATTCTTAATTATTAATTTATACATTTATAAATTAATAAATTATAAATTACACATTCTTAATTATAATTATAAATTTATAAATTTTCAAAATTAATAATTTGTAATTTAAAAATTATAAATTCTTAAATTTTCAAAATTATAATTTATAATTTAAATTAAAAAAATATGCGGGTTAAGCGGGTTAGCTCGCAAGTCGGCCAATTTAGTTCGTGAGCTAGGCTAGCCTGCAATCTTTCACGGGTTGCGGGCCGAGCCAATCCCAAGTTGCAAAATTTTAACTTAGGATGAGATTTCAAGCGAGTCAGTCCAGCCTAGGCTATATTAAAAAATTAAATGAGCTTAGTTGGACTTGACACCTCTAACATGGGCTATAAAAATATAAAGCGAACAAAAGATAAGGCTTGAAAATGTATATATCATACCTTATCACTTGAAGCAAACAAGCCCTAAAAGTATGATTGAATTAAATATGATAATTTGAGTTGATTACAATATGGTTTTGGAATTATACTTTCCATTAACTATATGTTACTCTTGCACTTATCCCTTTCTGCATTTGTTAGTAAAGTTTGATGAATGATACAAGCAAATGTATATTATTTGAGCTCATTTGCTTACTTTAATATTGTATGATAGGCATATAATTTAATTCAATTTCAATGTTTGGTTCATTTTTAGAAGCCTTCAATACATTTAGGGTCCGGCATGCATTTAAGTTCAAACTTGGCTTGTGTAGCAAGGCTTTGAGGTGTGATATGTTTTCCAACTTATGCTGAAAATAAGTTGTAGTTTGTCAAATGGGATAATCATATTAAGCAAACAAATTAAAGTCGGATATCAAGTTATTTAAAATATACAAACAAATATTAGATATGATACATAATAACCTACTATTTACCCTAATCATACACATCATGTTTAATTAAAGGGTGACTTATTTAAAAGTACCAAAAACACTTTTCAATTTTATGATCTGTCCTTACTTGATTTTCTTTGGATTAAGCTACCTAGTTTTGTTAAAATTTTAGAATTCACTCTCTACTCACTTGATTTGACAAAAATGCCCTTAAGTATAATATTTTTCACTCATTTATTTTTCACTTTTTTATCATAAACAAAGCAACAGTAAACCCTAGTATAGTAGTATCACTTCTAGAAATAGAAAGAAAAGAAAAAATGCAACAAGCTCCACAGCAGGAACAAGAATAATTGTGGGAGCCAACAACCACCAACCCGACATCTGCAATGTCTCTTCTCTTTTCATTTTCATCTTTTTTGGGTTTCTTCTTTTCTTTCTTCTTCTTAGTTGATTTTGAGTTTTGTGTATTTTTCTAACAATGTTAACCAATAGTGAAGTTGGAGTGTTCAATCAAGTGTTGGAGAGTTGCCACTACAAAGACTAGCTCCATATAATGTCAATTAAGGATAGTATGATTTTAATGGATATGTATATTAATCTCGTAAGAAAATGGAGTGAAATCAATGCCAAGCTCTTCAGTTTGCGATGCATAGCCCCACAACAAAGATTGTATGTGACTTTAACTGATGACGACGATGTTCTGAATATGGTCTTACTGCATTTGGCATTGAAGATGAACATTGTTGACATTTTGGTAAATTGAAAGGATGAATCATGCAGTAGTGCCAAGAAGAGCAGTAATGTTTTAAGGTAATAATTCCACAAAATCTAAACTGTATTACAGTTTGTAAAGATTTGTATATCAAGTGTTTTGAAATTGTACTCCATTTATTTGAAATTTTTTTTCTATTTGGAGCGTTTTACATTATACTTCATTGCAGATAAAATTGTTCTTCATTGACAAAAATTGTACACAATTATTTAAGTTTTATACTCCAAGTGTCCTACTAATGGATTATCAAAAATTGTACTGCAGTTGTTGGGGTTTTATAATTAAACTATTCTAAAATTGTATTTCATTTCACATAAAATTGTACTCTATTATTTAAGTTTTATACTTCAAGTATTCTACTGATTGATTATTCAAAATTATACTACTATTGCGAGCTGTTTATTCTTGGAAATGTTCTCAAACTATACTTCTCTAATCTAAAATTGTACTTTGATTTTCTAAAATTATACTTCATTTTACAAAATCTGTACTTTATTTATAGAAGTTTTATACTTTAAGTGTTCTATTTATTAATTATCCAAAATTATATTGCTTTTGCGGGGGTTTTATATTTCAAGTGTTCTGAAATTGTACTTCACTTTATATAAAATTATACTTCTGTTTTCTGAAATTATACTTTTTCACTTTACAAAACCTGTAATCTATACATTGAAGTACTATACTTTAAATGTTCTGAAATTATACTTTATTTTATTTAAACTTATACTTCAATTAGCTGAATTTATTATTTAAGTTTTACTAATATATTATCAAAAAATTGTACTGCCTGTGCTAGGGTTTCATACTTCAAGTATTCTATAATTATACTTCATTTTATTAAACTTGTATTTTTTTTTTTATGAAATTATACTTCATTTTACCTAAATATGTACTCTATTCATTGATATTCTACACTTCAAGTGTTCTATTTATTGATTATCTAAAATTATATTGCATTTGCTTGGATTTTATATTGTACTTCACTTTATCTAAAATTGTATTTTTATTTTTTGATATTATACTTGCTTCATTTTTCAAAATCTGTAATCTATTCATTAAAGTACTATACTTTAAGTATTTCGAAATTATACTTCATTTTATCTAAAGCTATATTTCAATTAGCTAAATCTATTACTTAATTTTACTAATGTATTATCATAAAATTTTACTTCATATGCTGGGATTTTATTTTTCTTGTGTTATGTAATTATACTTTATTTTATTAAAGTTGTACTTCTTTTTCAAAAATTATACTTTATTTTACCTAAACCTATACTCTATTCATTGATGTTATACATTTCAAGTGTTCTATTTATTGATTATCTAAAATTATACTGCTTTTGCTGGGATTTTATACTTTACGTGTTCTGAAATTGTATTTCACTTTATTTAAAATTATAATTTTTTTTCTAAAATTATACTTCATTTTGTAATTCATTTTACATAAACTTATACCCTATTCATTGAAGTTATATACTTCAAACTGTACATCTTTTATCTAAAATTGTAATTCAATTTTCTGAAATTATACTTCAGTTTACAAAATCTATACTCTGTTTATAGATGTTTTATATTTTAAGTGTTTTATTTATTGATTATCCAAAACTATACTACCTTCGCTAGAGTTTTATACTTGAAATATTCTAAAATTTGACTTCATTTTATACAAATTTGTATTCCATTTATATGAAATTTCACTTTATTTCACTTAAAATTGTACTCTATTATTTAAGTTTTATACTATAAGTGTTCTACTAATGGATTATCCAAAATTATACTGCTATTGCTAGCGGTTTATACTTGAAGTGTTCCCAAATTGTACATCTTATTTTATAAAATTGTAATTCAATTTTCTGAAATTATATTTCATTTTACAAAATCTGTACCCTATTTATAGAAGTTTTATACTTTAAGTGTTCTATTTATTGATTATCCAAAATTATATTGCTTTTGTAGCATCTCTACTTGGGATAGCACCGAAGCTGAGGCACCACTTTAGTTCAATCTTAATTCAAGCCCATGAATAACTAATATAATCAATAAGCTCCTCAGATAAGTTTTCAATACTTATCAAATTTCATCAAAAACATATAGCAACGGATTCCAAACTTAACCAGCCTCATCCAATTACAAGATATATACCATTAACAGCTTCATAACATCCAACATAATAATTTACATGCCTTAAGTCATAACTTAGTCTTACATGTCACAACATTTCTAACATAAAGCTAAGCACTTACGGAAACCCATATATATACACACTTCTATTCTATTGGAAAATCCCATTCACCGATCTAAGATTGAAATCCAAGTTCTTCACGTGATCCTGTCTAAGAAAATTAAGGTAAATAGAGGGGTAAGTTCAAAGGATTTAGTAAAGGATAATTATAATCACATACTATAGGGATCTGTTGAGGACGAATCAACTCAACAGATCATAATTTAATGGTTAAACAAAAATATATTAGAATATAATAAAATTGTCAAGAAATGGTCAGATAGTTCAAAAATAATATATCAATCAAAATACGATAAAAAATAATCACAATACGGTCAAACGATTAGAATATAATCGAATATCTGAACAGTCTTATGCTGATCAAACTGAACTAAATTTACTCAAACATATCAGAACGACCTTATACAAATTAACCAAACTTATCCAATCATAACTACTTGATACAGAACTTATACAAATTAAGCAGAACTTACACGAGCATGACAACTCAGTGCAAAACTTACATAAACATGATAATTTGGTATAGAACTTACCTAAGCAAAGTTTGGTAGAAAACTTACCTAGGCATATTGGCTTGGTATGAAACTTATACAAATCAAATAGAAGTTACCCTAGCGTGACAACTCAGTACAAAACTTACCTAAATACAATAACTTGGTACAGAACTTACCCAAGCATAGCTTGGTACAAAACTTACCCAGGCATATCGGCTTGGTACGAAACTTATATAGATCGAACAAAACTTACCCAAGTGTGACAACTCAGTACAAAACTTACCTAACCACCATAACCTAGTACAGAACTTACCCAAGCATAGCTTGGTACCAAACTTACCCAGACATATCGTCTTGGTACATAACTTACCAGAGCGACATAACCTAATACAAAACTTACTCGAGCGTGACAACGTGGTACAAAACTTACCCAAACACGATAATTTGGTATAGAACTTACCTAAGCATAGCTTGGAACATAACTTACCCAGGCATATCAATTTGGTACATAACTTACCTAGGCATATCAACTTGGTATGGAACTTATTATTGACAAGAATGAATCAATGACATACCAACAAATCAACTTACCCAAGCATAACAGCTTGGTACATAACAAATTATTGATAGAACAATTCCATAATACCATTTAAATTTAGACTCAAATAACCAAATGGATAGATAATAAAATGATCAGATAACAAAATGGTTCCAATGACAGAACAATTAGATGGCTTATAATAGACAGAAGTTCGGGGCACCAGAGCATACAAGAAACAGAAATAGAATCAAAAAGTAACCCTTACAGGGGTTTTTCCATAAGAACAGGTAGATATAAATTAAAGCCAGGTTGGTAGATCCTCACAAAGGTGTAACAATTTACGAATAAGCCTTAAACAAAGCAATTATCGGTTGGTAGACCCCACAGAGATATTCAAACTAGGTAATAGATACAAATCAAAATTTAATACCATTCAGATTTCAAACGATTAGATTATGGTACAAAAACAAAAAATCCACATGGGGCTTATCACTAATAACAGATAGTGAGAAAAAGGTGCCAAATTGGCAAGCCCTCATAGGGCTTCAAATTGCAATAATGAACGATAACCACATCGAATGTCAAGTAATAGAACTCAGGGTTCAGATAGAAACAATGAATGATAACTAGATTGAATGTCAAGTAATAGAACCTCACAAGGTTCAAATAGCAACAATAAATGTTAATTAGATTGGATATCAAGTAATAGAACCTCATAGGGTTTGATCATCAATCGATAACAGAAATAATAGCAAGGACAAGTATCAGATCAACTAAACCATATAGGGTCCAATCACAATAACATTGCTTTACTCAAGGAATTACCAGGTTGGTGAATCCTCACCTTAAAGTCACAAAATGTGAGAGCTACTTTGAGCTAGTAGTTGGCAAAATCCTACTCCTTGTCACCTTATTAGAAGAAAGTGGTTTATGTCAAAATTCCTATTGTCCTCACAATCATAATAGTATGAATAATAGTCTAAAACTAGACATTATACTATCGATGCTATTCCTCAGTGATTAGCTTCGATGTGATCAATAGGTATTATTTCTAATTATGTCGTTATTATGAAAAATATTCTTGGGTTGCATCGGTTCCAATAAAGATATACAATTGGGTTCTTAATTATAGAATTAATCTTGTAACATTGCACAAAGCCAATTACAATAACACAACCATTATTAATAGTCCAAATTCACCACTTAGCACTCATTTATACAAAATTAGAACCTAATTAACTTTAATTACCCAAGATTATCATATAACATTTCAAATTTGAGTTCACTAACTTATGTAATTATATGCATGACTCTGTGTTCTTGATCAAATTGTGTGTTCTTCCTAATTATACAAAGCGTTGCTAAGGTTGGAAGGTATATACATACACATACATACAATTTAAACCCATTTTTGGCCATTTACCCAAATTTCTCATTATTAACAAGAAATCTTCATGATCAACCTATGTGCATGCAATCATTATGTTGAGATGAGCAATTTATCTTTCCACGGCCACGATCGATCGTCGACCATCGGACTCTGTCGTTCGTTACCACCAAAAAACTTGACCACCACCACCACTAGAAGATGCTCCTTAACTTTGCGAATCAAACCCCCCAAACAATTTTAGATTCTGATGTCATTTAGCTAGTTAATTAGCCAAAAACTCAAAATCTCGCCACCAACACTGCCGCTCGATTTTAGTCAAATTACTTCACCGTCGATTGTTCATTTTAGATGTTCAAGCTATTGTTGTGATCCTTGAGTTGAGCTCAACAAAACTCACTAGTTAAACTTGAGCTTCAGTTGTTGAAATGAAGAATCCCATCACCACCACCGAGGTAGCGACTTTGAGCTCTAATTTCGTCCATCTTGTCGGTCGATTTTAGGGGAAAATGGTATATTTGCGTTCCTTGAGTTGAGAGGAGTAAAATGGCATATATTATGGTGGGTTTTGTTGTTTGCCGAAAAAAGTGGCTATAGGAGAAAAATAATGGACTTTGGATAAGAAAATGAAGAAATATGGGGCTATTTTTATATATATTTTAGAAATTATAATTTCACCCCCAAAACTATAGCCCAACCTTTAATTAAGTCCTCTCAAGTTTTGGGTGTCTTTTTTTCAGCTCCAAGACCATTTGTTACCTCACAATAACTGTTTTAATCAATAATAATCCCACTTTAACCCACAAAATTTCCACATGTTGGTCAGTCAAGTTTTTCCTCAATTTTTGAATCAACCCCAAAACTTCTAAAATTCTTACAATCAAGTCCTTTTTATTTATTTTTTGAGCCTTAAAATCCAATCAACAAATATCTTGAATTCTAAATCTTTATTTTCAAAATACCAAATTTTAGGGGTGTTACACTCTTCCCCTTTTAGAGAATCTGGTCCCCAGATTCTCATCTGAGTATTATTTGAATTGGCAGAAAATAAATAGATTTGATCACTCAATCTACATTTTCTCTTCACTATATTCTGCCAAGATTGCCTTTTCAAATCTTGATGCATTTTTCATGCCTCTCGAATGCATTGTATCTCTTGACTTGTGTGCCTTACTAGCAATCTCTTTTATACTTTTTCTAGGACACATAATGTCTTATAGAATGGGGGGAATACCTTGAATATTAGTATTGAATTCAACTTTAGAACTTCCAAATTTCTATCCATTACACTACCTTATATTCAAGTCTTTTTTATCTTAATCGTATGGCATCTCAAAATGCAAGAGTTTTCCAAGAGTCCACAAGACCACAATGGCTATAAATAACTATTATCACCATATGTTCACACTTATGTGGTAGTTACCTTAAGGAGTAGTCAAGTTCAACTTACATACTAGACTTCGTAATAAGTCATACATTCCCAAGGCATATGAGATTATCCCTGTATGTCCAAATTCCTTTATGAAGCATATATGCATTTAGCATTTCCTTAGTTGATCTCATAAATGCTCTTATCTCTACAATTCTATTCCTAAGAGCATTTAACTTCTATTTGACAAGCCATGGACTCGGGTTATATATTTAGTTCTCCAAGAAATGAGACAGGTATAAAGGAATGTAAAATGCCAAGATCACATAAAGAATTATCACATATTTCAAAAATTAGAGACCATACCTTCTGTCACTTCGTTAGGATCTGGTATTTCTTCTCCTGTCATGGCACATGCTCGAGCTCCTACATTCGATCTCTCACTAGCTCCTGCCATTTGTTCTCCTTTTTTTGCAGGTGTTGGGCCTCTCTTTCTAAGGTAATCTTTTAGTAAATGTCAGTCACTTTCAAAGCCCATGCATCTACCTTATTTTCTTCAATAGTATAACTCCTTATGGTAAAGTGATCCATAAAACTTGCATTGCAACAGCGCCCTTTCTTGAGTTAAATTGGTTGTCTTGCCAGATTAAAGGGTTTGTTGGTTAGTGCTTCCAACTTGAAACTTCGGATATTTTCTTCTAACATTACTTTGACCTTCAAGGTGCATCTTTTTCTTATGGCCCTTGTCCTCTATTTTTTGGAACTCCTGCAGCTCTAATTCAACTTTTAGTGTTATGCTTATCATATGGTTGTAATTCATTAGATCACAAGCGGCCAGACCTTCCCTTAATTTTAGCCGTAACCCTTGCACAAATGTCGAGCCTGCCGAACTTCATCATGTTATAATAGAGAGCATATTGTATCAATTAGCTAAAAGTAGCCTCATACTGACTAACAGACTATACCCCGTGAACTAAACCCATATATTCCCACTCCCTAGCTTGTTTGACTATCAGTGGTATGTATTTGTCCATAAATTCCCTCATGAAGTTCTCCCAGGTCCTGCAAGTCCCCTTAATGACCTATTGGCATTCAATCATCTTTTACTAGCTACAAGCTGGTCCTAATAGAATAAATGTAGCAAAACAAACTCTTCACTCATCTAGGTAGCATAAAGTGTTGAATATATCTTCCAGACTCTCTACCTACTCCTCCGCCTTTCTATCATCCGAATCTCCAAGAAGCTTTGGAGGATTGAAATGAAAGAATTGCGCTCTGGGGCCCAATCTTCTGCTATCTCAGCAATAGCTCCTACTTCCTTTCTAGCTGTTTACCAATTCCTGATCCCTTTTGATGTACAGGATCTGCTAGTTGATCATCTGAAAGGGTTGGTGCAGCCTCTTCTTCTTGCATGGCTTGAGAGTAAACAGGTGTCTCTCGAGTTGGAACCTGTCACCCAGGAGGTCTCCCTCATTGTTCAAGAGGTCTACCTTGTTGCTTGGGAGGTCTTCCCCATCGTTTAGTCCTACGGTGGAATCGATACATTGGAACCTTCTTGAGATACCATCAATTCCACCAACTCTTCCAAGCTTAAAAAAAAAGATAGAGAAGAATTAAATGCAATAAAATCGAACCCGTAAATGTGCAAGTCTCAATCATTCTATGATAACAATAAAACCTTAGGAACGTCCTATAGTACATATTCTAATCTCCTTAACACTAACTAATCATAGTGATCTTCATTTCTCAAAGCATATGGAAATTTTCTAAATACACATGGTATCCAAAATTCTTACCCAACCATCCTACACAAATGATCAGTTATAAATCCCAAAAAATACCCAAATGATTTCATTTCCTAAGTTATCAATAACCTAGGCTTTGATATCCTTTAACTCATTCACATCTT
The DNA here is from genome assembly GCA_014898725.1 of Jacaranda copaia. Taxonomy (NCBI): domain Eukaryota; kingdom Viridiplantae; phylum Streptophyta; class Magnoliopsida; order Lamiales; family Bignoniaceae; genus Jacaranda; species Jacaranda copaia. The sequence continues at coordinate 607,502 of JACGDI010005252.1, read as the reverse complement.
AGACATTTCCATAATCAAACTCAACTCCACTATCCAAAAATTCCAAATTCGAGGATCATATTCTAGCGTTGCTTGGGCTTTCCAAACCCAAGCTTTGATACCATCTTGTAGCGCCCCTACTCAAGATAGCACCTAAACTAAGGCACCACTTTAGTTCAATCTCAATTTAAGCCCATAAATAAGAAATATAACCAATAAGCCCTTCAGATAATTTTTCAAAACTTATCAAATTTCATTAAAAACATATAGCAGCAGATTCTAAACTTAACTAGTCTCATCTAATTACAAGGTGCATACCATTAATAGCTTCATAACATCTAATATAATAATTTACATGCCTTAAGTCATAACTCAATCTTACATGTCACAGCATTTCTAACATAAAGCTAAGCACTTACGAAAATCCATATACATATACACACTTCCATTCTATTGCAAAATCCCATTCACCGATCCAAGACTGAAATCTAAGTTCTACACTTAATCGTGTGTAAGAAAATTAAGGTAAATGGAGGGGTAAGTCCAAAGGACTTAGTGAGGGTTAATTGTAATAATATGCTATAGGGATCTATCGAGGATGAATTAACTCAACAGATCATAATTTAATGGTTAAACAAACACATATTAGAATACAATCAAATAGTTAAGAAATGGTCAGATAGTTTGAAAATAATCTATCAATCAGAATATGGTCAAAAATAATCAGAATACAATCAAACAATTATAATAAAGTCAAATACCAAAATAGTATTATACCGATAAAACTAAACTAAAATTACTCAAACATATCAAAACAAACTTATATTGATTAACCAAACTTATCCAGGCATAACTACCTAGTACAAAACTTATACAAATTAAATAAAACTTACCTGAGCTTGACAACTCGATATGAACCTTACCCAAACACGATAACCTGGTACAGAACTTACCTAAGCATAGCTTGGTAGAAAACTTACCAAAGCATATCGGCTTGGTATGAAACTTATACAAATCAAATAGAACCCGAGCATGACAACTCAGTACAATACTTACCCAACCACGATAGCCTGGTATAGAACTTACCCAAGCATATTGGCTTGGTATGGAACTTATACAAATTAAATAGAACTTATCCAAGCATGACAACCAAGTACAAAAGTTAACCAAACACCATAACTTGGTACAGAACTTACCCAAGCATAGCTTCGTACAAAACTTACCCAGGCATATCAGCTTGGTTCATAACTTACTCAAGCGACACAACCCAGTATAAAACTTACCCGAATGTGACAACCTAGCATTAAACTTACCTAAACACGATAACATAGTACAGAACTTACCCAAGCATAGCTTGGTATTGACTTACCCAGGCATATCAGCTTGGTACATAATTTACTCAGGCATATCAGCTTGGTACAGAACTTATTACTGACAAAATAAATTAATAACATACCAATAAACCAACTTACCCAAGTGTAACAACTTGGTACATAACAAATATTGACAGAACAATTCCATAATACCTTTCAAATTTAGATTCAGATAACTGAATAGAAAAATAATAGAATGATCGAATAACAGAATTATTCTAATGAAAAAATAGTTAGATGGCCTATAACAGACAAAAGTTCAGGGCGCTAGAACATACAAGAAACAGAAATAGAATTAGAAAGTAACCCTCACAGGGGTTCAATAATTTATGAGTAAGCTTTAAACAAAGCAATTTTCGGTTGGTAGACCCTTATAGAATTATTAAAACTAGGTAATAGGTATAAATTAGAATTTAATACCATTCAGATTTCAAATGATCAGATTACGATTTAGAAATAGAAAACCTATACGAGGATTATCACAAATAATAAATAGTGAGAAAAAAGAGCCAAATTGGCATACCCTCACAAGGCTTTGGATAGCAATAATGAATGATAACCAGATCAAATATCAAGTAATAGAACCTCATAGGGTTCATATAGCAATAATGAATGATAACTAGATTGAATGTCAAGTACTAGAACCTCACAGGGTTCAAATAGCAACAATAAACATTAATCGGATTGGATATCAAGCAATAAAACCTTAGAGGGTTTGGTCGTCAATTAATAATAGGAACAATAGCAAGGACAGGTATCAAATAAACTAAACCATACAAGGTCCAATCATAATAAGGTTGCTTTACTCAAGGAATTACCAGGTCGGTGGATCCTCACCTTAAAGTCACAAAATACGAGGGCTACTTTGAGCTAGTAGTCCACAAAATCCTGCTCCTTGTCACCTAATCAGTAGAAAGGGGTTTCTATCAAAATTTCTATTGTCCTCACAATCATAATCATATGAATAACAGTCTAAAACTAGACATTATACTATCGATGCTATTCCTCAGTGATTAGCTTCCACATGATCGATAGGTATTATTTCTAATTATGTCATTATTATGAAAAAATATTCTTAGGTTGCATCAGTTCCAATAAAGATATACAATTGGGTCCTTAATTATAAAATTAATCTTGTAACGTTGCACAAAGCTAATTACATTAACACAACCATTATTAATAGTCCAAATTCACCACTTAGTACTTATTTATACAAAATTAGAACCTAATTAACTTTAATTACCCAAGATTATCATATAACATTTCAAATTCGAGTTCACTAACTTATGTAATTATATGCATGACTTTATGTTGTCGATCAAATTATGTGTTCCTCTCAATTATACAAAGCGTTGCTAAGGTTGGAAGGTATATACATACACATGCATACAATTTAAACCCATTTTTGGCCATCTACCCAAATTTCTCTTTATTGGCAAAGAATCTTCATAGTCAACCCATGTGCAGGCAAGCATTGTATCGAGATGAGCAATATGCCTTTCCACTGCTGCCATTTGCAGGCTGCCACTGTCTACCACTACTGGAAAACTTCACCACCACCACCACCAAAAGATGCTCCTTAGCTCTATGAATCAAACCCCTCAAACCTTTTTTGACTCTGATGTCATTTGGTTGGTTAATTGGCTGAAAAATTAAAATTCTGCCACCAACGCTGCCACTCAATTTTCTTCAAATTACTTTGCCGTCGATGGTCCATTTTGGATGTTCAAGCTACCATTGTGATCCTTAAGTCGAGCCCAAAAAAACCCAATCGCTAAACTTGAGCTTCAACCATTAAAATGAAGAAACCTATCAAAACCACCACAGCTACAACTTTGAGCTCTAATTTCAACCGCATCGTCGGTTAATTTTAGGGGGAAATGGTATATTTGTGTTCCTTGAGCAGATAGGATTAAAATGGTATATAGTAATTTGGGGCTATTTTGATATATATATATATATATATATAGTTGAACCTTCAAAAATTGCAATTTCACCCCAAAGACTATAACCCATCCTTCAACTAAGTCCTCTCAAACTTTGAGTGTCTTCTTTTCAGCCCCAAGACTATTTATTGCCTAACATTGCTTTGACCAACAATAATCCTACTTTGACCCACAAAATTTCTAAATGTTGACCAATCAAGTTTTTCCTCAATTTTCGAATCAACCCCAAAATTTCCAAAATTCTTACAATCAAGTCCTTTTTATTTATTTTTTGAGCCTAAATTCCAATCGAATAATTTCTTAAATTCTAAATCCTTATTTTCAAAATACCAAATTTTAGAAGTGTTATAGCTTTTACTGGGGTTTTATACTTCAAGTGTTCTAAAATTGTATTTCACTTTATGTAAAATTATACTTCAGTTTTCTGAAATTATACTTCTTCATTTTACAAAATCTATAATTTATTCATTAAAGTACTATACTTCAAGTGTTTCAAAATTGTACTTCAATTAGTTGAATCTATTTTACTTCACTTCATCTAAAATTGTACTTTATTTTACCTAAATCTGTACTTTAGTCATTGAAGTTCTATACGTTAAGTGTTCTATTTATTGATTAACCAAAGTTTATCTAAAATTGTACTTTTTTCTAAAATTATACTTCATTTTATATTTTATTTTACCAAAACTTGTACTTTATTCGTTAACGTTCTATACTTCAAGTGTTCTATTTATTGATTATCCAAAATTGTACTACAGTTGCTAGGGTTTTATACGTAAACTCTTTCAAAATCGCACTTCACTTTATACAAATTAATACTTCAGTTATCTGAAATTGTACTTCATTTCTCATAAAATTGTACTCCATTATTTAAGTTTTGAACTTTAAGTGTTCTACTAATGAATTATCAAAAACTGTATTGCAGTTGATGGGGTCTTATACTTCAAATGTTCTAAAATTATACTTTACTTTATTAAAATTGTACTTCTTTTTTTCTAAAGTTATACTTCATTTGTCAGACTCAAGAGATGCAGTCGAGGAGAAAATTGGTTCAACCAATGCATCACACAATAAATTGGCTTTAACTAGAAAGTCAATGATGCATGGAGGAATTGCTTATATGGGGAAGGTCAGACATTCAAGAATGCTTAGGAGTTCAAAATTATGCTTAAGAATTATGCGGTATCTACTTTGCGGTCATTTAAATACAAGAAAAATGACAACAAAAATATCATAGTCGTTTGTAGTGATGAAAATTACAAATGGAGAATTTATGCATTAAGGTATGAGGCTGATAAATTATTTGGCATTCAAAAATACAATCTAGAGCACACATGTGGTGAGGCTAATCTTTGGACAAGGGGACATCCTAAAGTTGATTCCATTTGGGATGCTAATATTGTGAGGATAAATTGAGATCAGAGCCACATTATCAGCCCTCTACCATATTGAAAGATGTCCATAAAGAATATGGTGTGGAACTTACGTACCATAAAGCATGGATAGGAAAAGAATTAGCTATGTATGACATCCATGGCTTTGAGAAAGGATCTTATGATAAGTTGAGGTGGTATTGTGATGCTGTAAAGAGGACAAACCCTGAAAGTATTGTAGACTGTGAGATAGACCCAATTAGTTAAATATTTTATTGGTTATTTATATGTTTTGGTACATACCTTATTGGTTTTCTTAGAGGATGTAGGTCGTTGATAGTTTTAGACGGCACCTATATTAAAAATAAATACAAATGATGCTTACTTGGTATTGTGAGGAAGGATGCTAATGATAATTTATTCACGCTAGCATATGTAGTTGTTGACTCTAAAAATGATATTAATTGGGAGTGGTTCTGCTTCAAGCTAAGAAGTGTCTTAGATTCTTAATATCTGCCTAGCTTATCAAAGTTTACTTTCTTCTCCGATAGACATTCAGGTCTTCTTAAGGCCCTCCCCATGATATTTTATGGTATCCACCATGCATATTGCTTGAGATACTTAGTGGATAACTTTAAGAAATAAGTGAGTGCACTTTATCTTTGTTCGTGAAATAATTATGTGAAATAAACTCTAATTCATAGCATTTAGCACATTAGTATTCTATTATTTTAAATTCAAGTATTAAAGAAGTATTTTCTACATAACAAGAAACATTGGTGCTCCATATTTATGAAAGATGCATATGTGCCTACAAGGCAAGAGTATACATGATATATAGACAACATCTTAGAGTCATTGTCACTTTCCAGAGACTTTATTATGCAGTCTGCCCACCATAGTAGGCAAATTCCTTATTCAGTGGAGATCAATGGGGAGGGGGGGTAATAAACAATAATTAAGTAAAACATTGGAATAATTGAGTTAAACTAGCCCAATTTATGCCAGTTGCAACCATGGTTGATCATATACGCTTGCAAATAATAGTTATAATGCATGATCGATGAGAAGAATCTCATAAGATAGTTGATCAATTATGTCCAAGCAAGAGAAGAAGTTAGCAATCAATCATATATGTTCTCGCAACTTAAAAGTTGTCATGTCTAGCGGTTGGAGTTTTAAGGTGAATGAGCAAGATAAATCACATGTTGTAGATTTACATTGCAGGGTTTATTCATACATAGCATGGCAGATTGATAAAATACTATGCAAACATGCTTGTGCTTGTATCGAATCAAGGTCACTTTCACTGTATGACTTCACCGATCAATACTACTGAGTTGAGATGTATTAACAAGCATACCAAGCAGTGATAAATCTTATTCCTACATTTGATATGAATCTGATCCCGCTAAATAATGATGGCATCATTAATGCACCAGATTGATAATCTCAGCCTATGCGTAAAAGGACACAAAGAATTCCATCACAAATTGATAAACATGTAATTAAGTGTAAAAGGTGTGGTAGAATAGGGCATAATCAATGAACCAGCAAAGAATCTATAAACTAGTTAAATTTTGTACCTAAATTAAGGATAATTGTACATGATTTCTTAACATTTGTACCTCAGCAAAAGATATCTTATACTTTGTTAGTTATGGGTTTGTACTTTATTTTCTTCAAATTGTACTCACATTCACTGCCTATTTTTAATTGAATTAAGCAAACTTCAACAAAACATATTTTATACTTTATTTTTTCTAGATTTGTACTTTATTGCCTCAAATTGTACTTAAATTGGTTGCCTAGTTCCAAAGGAAATGAAGTGCACTTCAACAAAACAAACTTTATATTATGTTAGCTATGGGTTTGTACTTTATTTTCTTTGAATTGTACTCACATTTACTGCCCAATTTCAATTGAATTGAAATAAACTTCAACAAAATACATTTTATACTTTTTTTTTGGGTTTGTACTTCATTGCCTTCAAATTGCACTCAAATTGGATAACCAGTTTCAGTGGAATTGAAGTATACTTTAACAAAATAAATTTCATACTTTGTTTGTTTTGGATTTATACTTCAATTTCTTTGAATTGCACTCATATTCATTACACAGTTTCAATTGAATTGAAGTAAATTTTAATCAAATATATTTTATACTTTATTTTTTCTGGATTTGTACTTTATTGCACTCAAATTGTACTCAAATTGGCTACCCAGTTTCAAAAGAATTGAAGTGTACTTTAACAAAACACATTTTACACTTTGTTAGTTATGGGTTTTTACTTCATTTCCTTCGAATTATACTCACATTCACTGTCCATTTTGAATTGAAGAGAAATGAACTTCAGCAAAACACATTTTATATTTTGTTTTTAGGTTTACACTTCATTTCCTTCAAACTGTACACACATTCACTGTCCAACTTCAATTGAATTGAAGTAAACTTCAATAAAATGTATTTTACACTTTTGTTTTGGGTTTGTATTTCATTGCCTTCGAATTGCACTCAAATTGGCTAACCAGTTTCAATTTCATTGAAGTGTACTTCAATGAAACAAATTTTATACTTTGTTTGTTCTGGGTTTACACTTCATTTCCTTTGAGTTACAGTCACATTTACTGACAAGTTTTAATTGAATTGAAGTGAACATCAACGAAATATATTTTATACTTTATTTTTTTGGGTTTGAACTTCATTGACTTCAAATTGTACTCAAATTGGCTATCTAGTTTCAAAGGAATTAAAGTGTATTTTAACGGAACACATTTTATACTTTGTTAGTTATGGGATTGTACTTCATTTCCTTCAAATTGTACTCACAATCACTGCCTAGTTTTAATTGAATTGAATTGAACTTTAAGGAAATACATTTCATACTTTGTACTTCATTAGCTTCGAATTGCACTAAAATTGGTTGCCTAGTTTCAATAGAATTGAAGTGTACTTCAATTCTATTGATTTTATACTTTATTTGTTCTGGGTTTTTATTCCATTTCCTTCGAATTGTACTCACATTTACTGAAAAGTTTCAATTAAATTGAAGTGAACTTCAACGAAATATATTTTATACTTTATTTCTTTTGAGCTTGTACTTCATTGCCCTCAGATTGTACTCAAATTGGCTATCTAGTTTCAAAGGAATTGAAGTGTACTTCAATGGAACACATTTTGTACTTTGTTAGTTATGGGTTTGTATTTCATTTCCTTCGAATTGTACTTACAATCATTGCCCATTTTTAATTAAATTGAATTGAACTTCAAGAAAATATATTTAATACTTTGTTTTTTTTTTTGGGTTTGTACTTCATTGGCTTCGAATTGCACTCAAATTGGTTGCCCAATTTCAATATAATTGAAGTGTACTTCAACAAAATAAATTTTATACTTTGTTTGTTCTGGTTTTATACTTCATTTCCTTCAAATTGTACTCACATTTACTGATAAGTTTCAATTGAATTGAAGTGAACTTTAACGAAACATATTTTATACTTTGTTTTTTCTGGGTTTGTACTTCATTGACCTCAAATTATACTCAAATTGGTTGCCCAATTTCAAAGGAATTGAACTGTACTTCAACAAAACATATTTTATACTTTGTTAGTTATGGGTTTGTACTTCATTGCACTCTTGGTGCTAGTATACTTTAACAAAACACATTTTACACTTCTATTCCCTCAAATTATGCTAAACTTACTGCCCAATTTTGATGGAAAATATTATAAATACTTGATGGAAAATTATACTTACATAAAAAATAGTATTATAAATAAAGCATGCGTCAATTTACATATGTATTTGCATACAAAGTACAATCATAGTAATATTTCTTGACATTTTTACCTCATTTCGGCAATTTCGTACTTAATATCTTAATATTTTTACTCATATTGTTGAACAAAAATTTGTTGAATGATTTGAATTTTAAGTTCTGGTAATTAATAACCACATTACAAAAATGTGTGTAATATTTATCATATGAATAAAATAATATTAAAGTTTTAATTTGTTAACCACTAGTGTCCAACAAATGGATGTTGTCAATTGTGATAATGAAAGAATACTTGTGCTTTCAAAGATGTAAACAAATGAGAATTTGACGATAATATCCACACTATCACCGATACAAACACGTGCTACAAATGATACGATAATCTCAAAATATTGTACTTGACCATCATTATAATAATTGGAGAATAATTATTTAATTGCAATAATTGTACTTCAAGAGAATATATTTTATATTTTGTTAGTTCAATATTTGTACTTTATCGCCTTCCAGTTGCACTCAAATTGGTTGCCTAGTTTCAATTGAATTGAAGTTTACATTAATGGAACACATTTTATGATTTGTTAGTTATAGGTTTGTACTTCATTGCCTTCAAATTGCACTCAAAATGGCTAACTAGTTTCAATGAAATTAAAGTGTACTTCAACGAAACCAATTTTATACTTTGTTTATTTTGGGTTTATACTTCATTTCCTTCAAAATGTACTCATACTCACTGCATTGTTTCAATTGAATTGAAGTGAACTTCAGCGAAATACATTTTATACTTTATTTTTACTGGGTTTGTACTTCATTGCTCTCAAATGATACTCAAATTGGCTGCCCAGTTTCAAAGGAATTGAAATGTACTTCAACAAAATTCATTTTATACTTTGTTAGTTATGGGTTTGTACTTCATTTCCTTCAAATTATTCTCACAATCACTGCACTATTTTAATTGAATTGAAGTGAATTTCAAGAAAACACATTTTATACTTTTTTTTTGGGTTTGTACTTCATTACCTTCGAATTACACTCAAACTGGCTAACCAGTTTCAATGAAATTGAAGTGTACTTCAACGAAATAAATTTTATACTTTGTTTGTTTTGGGTTTATAGTTCATTTCTTTCTAATTATACTCACATTTATTATTTAGTTTCAATTGAATTGAAGTGAATTTCAATAAAATACATTTTACACTTTGTTTTTTCTGGGTTTCTACTTCAGTGTCCTCAAATTGTACTTAAATTGGCTACTTAGTTTCAAAAGAATTGAAGTGTAATTCAACCGAATGCATTTTATACTTTGTTAGTTCTGGATTTGTACGTCATTTTCTTCGAATTGTACTTGCATTCACAGCTCAATTTTAGTTGAATTGAATTTAATTTTAAGGAAACACATTTTATACTTTATATTTTCTAGGTTTTTACTTCATTGGCTTCCAATTGCACTAAAATTGGCTGCCCAGTTTCAATGGAATTGAAGTATACTTCAATGAGATAAATTTTATATGTTGTTTGTTCTGGGTTTATATTTCAGTTCCTTCAAATTGTATTCACATTCATTCCCTAGTTTCAATTGAATTGAAGTGAACTTCAACAAAACAAATTTTATACTTTATTTTTTATGGGTTTGTACTTTATTGACCTCAAATTATACTCAAATTGATAGCCCAGTTTCAAAGGAATTGAACTGTACTTCAACGAAATATATTTTATACTTTGTTAGTTATGGGTTTGTACTTCATTTCACTCTTGACACCAATATAGTTCAACGAAACATATTTTATACTATAATTCCCTTAAATTGTACTAAGCCTACTGCCTAATTTCAATGGAAAATACTATAAATATTCATTGGAAAATTATACTTACATAAAAAATAGGATTATAAATAAAGCATGCTTCAATTTATTTATGTATTTACATACAAAGTGCAAACATAGAAATATTTCCTAACTTTTTTACCTTATTTCGGCAATTTCGTACTTAATATCTTAATATTTTTACTAATATTGTTGAACAAAAATTTGTTGAATGAATTGAATTTTAAGTTTTGGTAATTAATAACTAAATTACAAAAATGTGTGCAATATTTATCATAAGAATAAAATAATGTTAAAGTTTTAATTTGTTAACCACTAGTGTCCAACAAATGGATGTTGTCAATTGTGATAATGAAAGAATACTTGTGCTTTCAAAGATGTAAACAAATGAGAATTTGACGATAATATCCACACTATCACCGATATAAATATGTACTTCACATGATACGATAATCTCAAAATATTATACTTGACCATCATTATAATAATTGGAGAATAATTATTCAATTGTAATAAGTGTACTTTAAAAGAATATATTTTATACTTTCTTAGTTTAATGTTTGTACTTCATCGCCTTCAAATTGCACTCAAATTGGCTGCCCAGTTTCAATTGAATTGAAGTATACTTCAATGGAACACATTTTATAGTTTGTTAGTTATGGGTTTGTATTTCATTTCCTTCAAATTGTACTCACATTCACTGCATAATTTCAATTGAATTGAAATGAACTTCAACAAAACACATTTTATACTTTTTTTCTGAGTTTGTACTCCATTTCCTTCGAATTGCACTCAAATTTGCTAACTAAATTCAATTGAATTGAAGTATACTTCAACGAAACAAATTTTCTACTTTGTTTGTTATGGGTTTATACTTCATTTCCTTTGAACTGTACTCATATTCACTATCCAGTTTTAATTAAATTGAAGTGAATTTCAACAAAACTCATTTTATACATTATTTTTTTATGGGTTTGTACTTTATTGCTCTCAAATTATACTCAAATTGGCTGCCTTGTTTGAAAGGAATTGAAGTATATTTCAACGGAACACATTTTATACTTTGTTAGATATGGGTTTGCACTTCATTTCTTTCAAATTGTACTTATATTCACAGCCTAGTTTTAATTGAATTGAATTGAACTTCAAGGAAACACATTATGTGCTTTGCATTTTTCGAGTTTGTACTGCATTACCTTTGAATAGCCCTCAAATTAGCTGCCTAGTTTCAATTGAATTGAAGTGTACTTTAACAAAACAAATTTTATACTTTGTTTGTTCTAGGTTTTATACTTCATTTCCTTCAAATTCTACACATATTCACTGCCCCATTTCAATTGAATTAAAGTGAACTTTAACGAAACATATTTTATACTTTGTTTTTTATGGGTTTGTACTTCATTGTCCTCAAATTGTACTCAAATTAGCAGCCTAGTTTCATTTAAATTGAAGTGTACTTCAATGAAACACATTTTATACATTGTTAGTTATGGGTTTGTACTTTATTTTCTTCGAATTGTACTTACATTCATAGCCTAGTTTCAATTGAATTGAAGTGAACTTCAATGAAACATATTTTATACTTTTTTTTAGGTTAATACTTCATTACCTTCGAATTGCACTCAAATAGGCTAACTAGTTTCAACGGAATTGAAGTGTACTTCAACGAAACAAATTTTATACTTTGTTTGTTCTTGGTGTATACTTCATTTCCTTGGAATTGTACTCATATTCATTGCATAGTTTCAATTGAATTGAAGTGAACTACAACGAAACATATTTTATACTTTATTTTTTCTAAGTTTGTACTTCATTGTCCTCAAATTGTACTCAAATTGGCTGCCCAATTTCGAAGGAATTGAAGTATATTTCAACGAAATACATTTTATACTTTGTTAGATATGGGTTTGTACTTCATTTTCTTTGAATTGTACTTACATTCACTGCACAGTTTCAATTGAATTGAAGTGAAATTCAACAAAACTCATTTTATACTTTTTTTTTTCTGGGTTTGTGCTTCCTTCGAATTCCACCCAAATTAACTAACTAGTTTCAATGGAATTAAAGTGTACTTCAATGAAATAAATTTTATACTTTGTTTGTTCTGGGTTTATACTTCATTTCATTCTAATTGTACTCACCTTCACTGCCCAATTTCAATTGAATTGAAGTGAACTTCAACGGAACACATTTTATACAATGTTTTTTCTAGGTGTGTACTTCATTGACCTCAAATTGTACTCAAATTGACTACCTTGTTTCAAAGGAATTGAAGTGTACTTCAATATGACACATTTTATACTTTGTTAGTTATGAGTTTGTACTTTATTTCTTTCAAATTGTACTCACATTCATAGCCCAATTTTGATTGAATTGAATTGAACTTTAAGAAAACATATTTTATACTTTGTATTTTTTGAGTTTGTGCTTCATTGTGTTCGAATTGTACTCATATTGGCTACATAATTTCAATTGAATTGAAGTGTATTTCAATGAAACAAATTTTATACTTTGTTTGTTTTAGGTTTATACTTCATTTTTTCAAATTGTACTCATATTTACTGCCTAGTTTCAATTGAATTAAAGTAAACTTTAACAAAACATATTTTATATTTTGTTTTTTTGGGTTTTGTACTTCGTTGTCTACAATTGTACTCAAATTGGCTACTTAGTTTCAAAGGAATTGAAGTGTATTTCAAAGGAACACATTGTATACTTTGTTAGTTATGGATTTGTACTTTATTTCCTTCAAATCGTATTCATATTCACTGTCCAATTTTATCTGAATTGAATTAAACTTCAACGAAACACATTTTATACTTTGTATTTTCTATGTTTATTCTTCATTACCTTCAAATTGCACTCAAATTGGCTGTCCAATTTCAATGGAATTGAAGTGTACTTCAACGAAATAAATTTTATACTTTATTTGTTCTGGGTTAATATTTCATTTCCTTCAAATTATATTCACATTCATTCCCCAGTTTCAATTGAATTAAAGTAAACTTCAACAAAACACATTTTATACTTTGTTTTTTTGGGTTTGTACTTCATTGCCCTCAAATTGTAATCAAATTGGCTACCCAATTTCAAAGGAATAGAATTGTACTTCAATGAAACATATTTTATACTTTGTTAATTATGGGTTTGTACTTCATTGCACTCTTGGTGCTAGTGTAGTTCAACAAAATACACTTTATACTTCAATTGCCTCAAATTGTACTAAACCCACTGCCCAATTTCAACGGAAAATATTATAAATACTTGATAAAAAATTATGCTTACATAAAAAATAATATTATGAATAAAGCATGCTTCAATTTATATGTGTATGTACATACAAAGTACAAACATAGTAATATTTCTTAAATTTTTACCTCATTTCGGCAATTTTGTACTTAATATCTTAATATTTTTACTAATATTGTTGAACTAAAATTTGTTGAATGATTTGAAATTTAAGTCTTGGTAATTAATAACCAAATTACAAAAATGTGTGTAATATTTATCATATGAATAAAATAATATTAAATTTTTAATTTGTTAATCGCTAGTATCCAATAAATGAATGTTGTCAATCCCAACAATGAAATAATACTTGTGTTGGGTTGGTACTTCATTGCCCTCAAATTGTACTCAAATTAGCTTCCTAGTTTCAATTGAATTGAAGTGTATTTCAACAAAACACATTTTATACTTTGTTAGTTATGTGTTTGTACTATATTTTCTTCGAATTGTACTTACATTCACTGCTCAATTTCAATTAAATTGAAATAAACTTCAATGAAACACATTTTATACCTTTTTTCTGGGTTTGTACTTCATTGCCTTCGAATTGCACTCAAATTAGCTAACTAGTTTCAATGGAATTGAAGTTTACTTCAACAAAACAAATTTTATACTTTGTTTGTTCTGAGTTTGTACTTCATTTCCTTTGAATTGTACTCTCATTTATTACCTAGTTTCAATTAAATTGAATTGAACTTTAAGGAAACACATTTTATACTTTATTTTTTTTCTAGGTTTGTACTTAATTGCCCTCAAATTGTACTCAAATTGATTGCCCAATTTCGATAGAATTGAAGTGTGTTTCAATTAAACATATTTTATACTTTGTTAGTAATGAGTTTGTACTTCAGTTCCTTTGAATGGTACTCACATTCTCTACGCAGTTTCAATTGAATTGAAGTCAACTTTAACGTAACACTTTTTATACTTTATTTTTTTTGGATTTGTACTTTATTGCCCTCAAATTGTACTCAAATTGGCTGCCCAATTTCAAAGGAATTGAAGTGTACTTCAATGGAATATATTTTATACTTTGTTAGTTATGTGTATATACTTTATTGCTTTCGAATTGTACTTACATCCACTATCCAGTTTCAATTGAATTGAATTGAATTTCAAAGAAACATATTTTATACTTTATTTTATCTTGGTTTGAACTTTATGGCCCTCAAATTGCACTCAAATTGGCTACATAGTTTTGATGGAAACTGGGCATATTATACTTCAACGTAACATAGATTATACTTTGTTTGTTCCACGTTTATGCTTCACTTTCCTCAAATTATACTCAATTTACTGCTCAATTTCGATTATAAATATTTTAAATACTTGATGGAAGACTACACTTACCTATAAAATAATATTATATACAAAGTATATTTCAATTTACACATGTATTTGCATACAAAGTGTGATTCAAATCCTGGTATTTTCGTGACTTAATATTGTATATGCCATTATCGCATGATATTTATCCATGTCTATTGTTCTAGCAGTCCTCCAGAACTCAAGAGTGTCTCTAGCAAAACCTTCTGCCCGAAAGCACACATAGACACCACAATCCACTGCACCTTTTTGCTGTCTTTTTTTTTTCCCTCATGTATTTGTCCACACGACACCCGAATGAAAGCTTCATATACCGAGAATAGAATAAAGCCTACCAAAATATTGATATGTTTTTAACTCCTTACTTTATAAATAAATCATAGGAAAAGAAAGCAAACTTACAATGGCAGTGGCTATCGATTCGTATCTAGTGGCCATTATTGAATTCATGTACAAGAAAAAATGAGTCGATGTGTCGAGGACAACCAAAAACTAATGATGGTGTCGACAGATCGGTAAGATTATGTAACGATACTAGTTTATAACATCCAACTTGAACTCTTCCAAATCTTTATGAGTGAAGGAGTTAAGTGTAGATATCAACTCCATAAATTCTTTATTCATAATATTCTTCATGTTGCATCCCTCGAGTTTGTCTAATATATCAGCCTATGAAGTATAAAATAAATGGTTGTGCTATTACGGACATAAACCACACCTTGTGGAGACACTTGTTGTTGAAAGATGGACTATATAATATTGACATATAGCAGTCCACTATGTTACCAGTAGGTTTTCCTCTAAATAAGAGCTCACAAAAGTTTTTTTCATCTAGATACTGTCTTGCTCCCTCCCAGACAGTCACCCTACACAATTGTTAATTATTAGTTCAAATATCAATTTATCCAAAAGAAAAATAATAAGCAAATTTTGTATTATAGGGATCAGGCGCTTCAATCTTTAGGTTGGTTGGTTCATCAACTACCTAGATTAGGCTAATGTCTTTGGTCTCTTGTGATATAAAACACAACACATTAGGTACAGAGTACCAACTATTGAAGTACAAAAAATTAGCACATTAAGTACAGAGTATCAACTATTAAAGTATCCCCTATTAAAGTACAAAACCAAGCACATCAAATACAAAGGATTAACTATTGAAGTATCCCCTATTGAACTACAAAATATAACCAACCTGGAGTACAAAACTTAAGCACATTAAGTACAAAGTATCAACTATTAAAGTATCTTCTATTGAAGTACAAAATATAATCAAATATGGAGTACAAAATTCAAGCATATTAAGTACAAAATATTAACTATTGAAGTATCCCCTATTAAAGTACAAAATATAACCAACTTGGAGTACAAAACTCATGCACATTAAGTACAAAGCATTAACTATTGAAGCATCCCCTATTAATGTACAAAATATAATCAAACATGGAATATAAATCTTAAGCACATTAGGTATAAAGCATCAACTTTTAAGTACAACAGATCAACAGATGAAGTACAAATATCACCAACTTAGAGTACAAAAGATTAGCACATTAAGTACAAATATCATCAACATAAAAATTAAGTATAAGATATCATCACATTAAGTACAAATATCTACCAATCAAGTATAAGATATCATTACATTTATTACAAACAGACAACATACAAATGAAATGCAAATAGCAAAAACTTAAAATATTAAGTAGTTGACAACACCTTCTCTTCTTGTTCTTTATTATTTTGTGCACGAGGATAAGGATGATAGGTCTTTGTCACTTGTCTTACTCTTTTAGCTGGTATGGTGCTAAAATGGCTGACAAAATATGAAAATTTTTGTTTTAGCTTTCTGTTTTCTCGATTACGCACATTTTTCACAATCAAGGATATGACATTTGCCACTTTAATATCAGATTCCTTGAACTTAGCTGCTTGAATTAGTACATAACATTTATCTTCAAATGTTTGGGGGAATCTAAAGGATTATGACGGTGTCTTGTTCGCCTTTCTTTATCTACTGTATCTTCAGATTCATCCTCTTTTTTATGTGCATCATATACTAAATCAAGTCCCCCCTTTATGTGCATACTCACTAGCTTTCTCTTCAAGCTCTTCCCCATCAATCTTGTCCTCAGCTAGATGCTTATCCTCACCTTACTCTTTCATTACCATCATATCGAATGAATCAATTTTTTCTTTTAATGATTTAATTTCTTCAACTTTCGCTACAATAATTGCTTCAAATATTGTATGATCATAAACATGAATTTCATTAATAGTAGTACTAGTAGCCTCTAATTTTTAGATCAAAACTACCAATTCTAACTTCTCTAGACTAGGGTTGAGGGCTACAACCTATTAGAATGACAATAATTATCAAATTTAAATTATTATAAAAAAATCTAATAATAAATTATTACAATTATTATTATTTCTGCTGTAACTTATTTCAATTTATTCTCTGCCTCCTCCACATTATGTGGAAATTTGCTATCCTTCCACCGGTAAAAGCATGAAAACTTAAACAAACTCACCAGTGAAGCCATGTGATGGGATGCATTTATAAACACATGCTTGTCATTCATAAATCAAAAAGTTATACTCACTTGAATATAAATATAATCAATGTTATTAGAAAATAAAGTAAACACTTACCATCCAACCAATTGTGTGCCCGTCAATGTACTTTTTGGTTTTTTCTCCACCTATTCCTAAATGGTTCTTCATATCTTGGACAAGAAAATTGTATGTAGCTATGCCCTATGCATACAGACCAACTCTAGACAAATTGTTCAAGTGTGGTAGGAGAAATCGTAGAGTCCAATAATTAAATGTTGGAAATAGAAAACTATTAAAAACAAAAAATATGTACAATTTAAAAAAATTATTCAAGTCCTCCTTACTATCCTTATATACATATTCCTCAAACATTTTTGCTATTTCAATCTAGTTATATTCTGCAGCTTTCTAGAAAAAATATTGTCAAAGTTTGAAAACTTTATTTTCAATGTTATATCAATAGATTGCCCCACATATGGTAACCCTAAAATCATAGAAAATTCAATTGCAGAAAAAGAAACCTCAACCCCCTCTAAAAAAATGAAATAACAGCTTTTTTGGGTCAAACCTCCTAAGTATAGCTTCAAACCGAATGAGGCTTGAACTTAACTTAGGCATATTTATGTACATAGAAAAAGGGGTCGTATTCAATGCATCAAAATATTTTGAGCTTATATTGGACTTCACAATCTTCAATTTACTCTAACAAATTGGGGAGAGCAACGAAAGCAAATCTCATAATGTCTTGGCTTTGCTGCAATCAGATAAAGAAAAATTAGTATATAAATAGATTATAAACTAACTCTTTTAGATAATGTGTATTGAAAACTTGAATGTTTTGTACTACAAATGTTTTTAAAATGTACTTCAAAAACACATAATATATACTATATTTTCAATTAGTGCATACTTAAGGCTTGTATATTTTATACTACAATTGCTTCTAAAATATACTGCAGATATACAAATTATATATTACACTTTTATTTAATGTATGTTGCAAGCTTGAATGTTTTATACTACAGTTATTTTTAAAATGTACTGTAGATACAAAAATTATATACTACACTTTCAGTTAATGTATACTACAGGCTTAAATATTTTTGTACTACAAATGCTTTTAAAATGTACTGCACTTCAAAGATTATATACTACAATATTGCCTAATGTGCACTACAAGTTTGAATATTTTATATTATAATTGCTTCTAAAATGTACTGTAGCTACAAAGATTTTATACTATATTTTTGTCTAATGTGTACTGCAAGTTTGAATATTTTATACTACATTTATTTCTACTACAATTAGACAGATTATATACTATAATTTTGATTAATGTATACTATAAGATTAAATATTTTATACTATATTTGTTTCTAAAATGTACTGCAGCTACATAAATTATATACTACACTTTTGTCTCATGTGTATTGCAAATTTGAATGTTCTATACTACATTTGCTTCTGAAATGTACTACAATTACAATATTACATATTACAATTTTTGCCTAATATGTACTGCAAGTTTGAATATTTTATACTATATTTGCTTCAAAAATATACTATTGTTACGAGATTATACACTACACTTTGCCTAATGTATACTGCATGTTTGGATATTTTGTACTACAGATAATATACTACCACTTTCATATAGTTTTATAGTATAATTTCACCATATAATTTTAAATAAAAAAAAGTATAAACCTCAAAAAGATAAAATCCAACTTTCATGTCTTTTAAGTACAAATTAGATAATTTAAATATACCAAACAAACAAGTTCTTTGTCTATCATTTTTTACTTTTCTATTCTCTCATCGTTCTTCTAATAAATGTCAAGTCTGAGGCCATAGTACACGTGATGTGTTACAACTTTTAGATGAAGAAAAGAACGTAAGTTGAAAATACACGCAATCTTGGGATCTTGCCAAGTTGCCATCGTATCTGGGTCAATTTTCTCTAAGACCCGATCGGAGCCACTTCAAATCAATGGTATTTTATTTATTTATTTTGTTTTGTGGAAGGGAGAGTTTGGAGAAGGATATGAAATCAAGGTAAGGTTGTGGTTTTATTTCGGGTGTTGTGGGAAAAAAATATTTTTGGAAATAAATTGAGGACACGAGATATGTATATTTGGTTTTATTTAGAAAGTTTGAGTATAAATTGTTGTGAAGTATAATTATATTTTTGAATTTATTTTAAAAGAAGATAAATTATATGGTGTCTCTATCGGATGAATTAGAAGATTTGAGTATTTCAAGACGTTTTTAGGTCACTTCAATTAGGTGTTCTAAAGAAAGCAAAAAATATATTGATTTATACATGTACCAATCTTTTATAACAAGAGGATTCCTAATAATTCCACTGTGTAGAGAATATTGAATTCATCATTATATGTAAAAGAGATCTCAAAATATAAAATCAACATCAATAACGCCCTCAAACTGTGCATAATAGGACCCGGTGATAAAAATAGCAACAAATAATTATACAAAAAACACAAACTAGCAACGCACACAGAAATTTTGTACCTTGAATTTTGGGACCGTTGCTAGAAACATTTGGCAAACCGCAAGTGCACTTATGTGCCAAATTTGGTACTACTTGTAAGACAAGATGGTAATGCCATGGTTGCTTAGACACGATAGACTCAGAATGGGACCTCAATATCATAAATTATTGTTCCTGTTTGTGATTATGTTTCGTAAAAGGTCTTCAAATATGTTTTTTACTTTTACATCATCAAGCTCTTATGCCGAAAGGGTCTCCCCTCTCAACTCAAAAATCTAAGGTGTCTTGGCCCTTCACCCAATTTTTCCAATAATTCAATATGACTATCATATTGTTGCTTACAAATCACTTCAAGTTTTATCCCAGGTGTTTGGCTAAGTTTATTTAATATATTTTATAAGGTTTTTTTAGAATTTATAAAATATTATATCTTATTTTAAAAATAAACTATTATAGTGTTTGGTTAAAATAAGATCTTGTAACCTACAAGATATTATTAGTTATAATTTGCAATTAAAATAGTTAAAATTAAATAATTTTATTGAGGTTTTAAAAATAAGTTAAGATTTTTTTTAAAAAGGCTTATAAAATTCTAATATCTTATTTTGAGAACTTATAAATTCCTTTCGGAAAAAAATTATCAAATACTTTTCAACATTTTATAAACTTTTATATATTTTATAAAATATTTTAAGAAGTTTATAAGTTTACCCAAACATCCCCTCTATCAAACAAATAATTACAATTTTTTCTGTTATTTAGGGCGAGACATTCACCGTCATTGTAGAAATTAAATCAAATAGGAAGTTGAACACATTTTAGGTGTGTTCGGCTGTGAGTCGTGACTAAGAGGTTAAGCGCAACGCTCCAAAAACTAAGCATGTTTTGTTTTAACAAATTGATCAACCCGACATGGGTAGATCTAACGCAATTTGATTAACAAACATGCATGTTTGAATTGTTCCGGAAATTATTTCTACTTCTGGTGATCCTTCAATATTACCCTACCCCTATTGACATTAGAGGCTATTTTGTTTCATTTCCACACTTTATTTTTATATTTTCTATTATTCTAGAAATAAAATATATTACTTTTTACACATTTTTATTC
Source organism: Jacaranda copaia (assembly GCA_014898725.1). Taxonomy (NCBI): domain Eukaryota; kingdom Viridiplantae; phylum Streptophyta; class Magnoliopsida; order Lamiales; family Bignoniaceae; genus Jacaranda; species Jacaranda copaia. The sequence continues at coordinate 586,434 of JACGDI010005252.1, read as the reverse complement.
AACATTATTTTTATTTTTATTTTCAAAATACAATTTTCAATAACTAATATATCTTCTCCCAATAACCTATATATATATATATATTTTTTTTTTCTCTATTTCATTATTTCTATCTCTCTCTACCTACAATCTATTAAAACTAATATTGTCGTTATTTTTCCAACAATTCATTTAAATACAAATTCATTTTCAATTCATTTTCACTAATTAACTTTTCAAATTTTAAAAATAATATAAATGAAAATTGGAAATAGAAATAAAACCAAATAGTTTGTGTCTGTAAAGGCTAAATCCTGTTTGTTTATATATTATGCATTCAAAGGGTATTTTTTTAATTTGATTAATTGTTGATTGAAAGAGTCTCAAAATACCCCATTG
>JACGDI010005252.1:543837-585968 GCA_014898725.1 Jacaranda copaia | reverse complement strand
AAAAATTTTGAGGAATGAATTTTTGAGATAAAATTTTGACAATGTGCTTAAGTGTTTCATTTTATTTTGGAGATGTATGAAAAATGATTTGAAAATAAGTTATTTGGTTTTTTGTGTTTTAGGGAGAGACAAACTTTATTATAGATGTTAAATCAATTACTTTTTTGTCGGATTTGTGGGATGAAAGTGAATTTTCTTATTTATTATATGTATATATATTTACAGTTGGATGATGATGATGATGATGATGATGATGATGTGTGTGTGTGTATATAATGATTGAAATATGAGTTTAATTAATTTAATTAATTATTTATTTTGAAATTTATATTTTTATAAATTTAACATCAGTAAATGATGTATTATTTGGAATAAAACATATGTTAATAAATATTAATTATTCGTGCAATCATAATTATATCTTAATTATAAAAACCTCAGCTTATATCATAATTGTTAATATCAATTTATTAAAAAATTACTATACATTAATTATAAATTAATTATTGTTTATTAATTAAAATATAATTATTTAACTATTATTACTTACGATTTATGTATAAATAAAACTTAATTATTTATTTAAATAAAATAATTTTTTAATAATTTGTATATATATGACTTAATTACAATTCATCAAATTAAAAAAATAAATAATATTATATTATATAAAATTACATCATCTTAAATTATTTATTAAATAAATAACATAATATTTAATTTTATGTAAACTATGAAACATAATTAATATATAAATGATAAGTTGTTTAAATAAATAAATTTAATTAATTTAATAAGTTATTTAATTCTTTTAACTTATTATTTAGTTAATACATTATTTAGTAAATATATACTTAGTAATAAAAAAATAATTTCACATAAATTTAATTAATTCTCTCAACAATTACTTTAAGCAAATCAATATTAATTTATTAATCTTAATAGATCATTAAATAAATATCACCCTGATATGAGATAGTCTATCAAGCTTACTAAGTAAGCCCAATGTCAGTTCCATTTAGCCCAACAGGCCCACTAAGCCCAACATCAGTTTTGAAGTAACCCATTTGACAACAACTATCTGGTCGAGTACGCTATTGTTGACTAGGATCGACGGGACGAACCACCTATCCTAGCCTTTTCCACCATGTATTAGGTCAATTACTTAAAGGGTCAACCAGCTAGTTCCGATCGATCATTGTCAACCTCATGTCTATTTCTCCGGCGCTGACTCCAATCCAGGCCGCATTTACTATTCTATCAGATATCATGCCTCCGCATTAATGACACGTGACTGCCGGTACAATCGTTGCTACCAACTTTGCCATCAACCCTGTTACCACCTTTGGTAGAGAGGCGCCTACCAAAGGTACTATTCATCCTGAAAAACGGGAGATTGCACCATCGAGAACAATACCAAAATCTAGAATGACCATTTGCCCCCTTGACAAGAATTAAAGCCCACTACACCTGATAGGGGCACCATGGACAAATCATGTCTGAAAAAGGCTATAAATATCTCATATTCAACCACACTTGGGGTAATGCCAAATGCACCATAAGCTCTCTATATTCTGTTTGATTACCTCTTCTCGACAAGAACTGACTTCTCGGAGTGCCCTAGTCAGGGGCACCTTGGCTAGTTTAACGTGTGATTATTGTTGCAAATCTCAGACCTCGAGAAGTACACCAATTGGATTACTCGACCTCTCTGATCGAATCTACCCTAAATAGTATCCTTTCACTCTAAACTATTTTCAACCTTATCACACCCTATAATCAAATTTTTTATTATAATTTTAAATAATGGTGAAGATTAATATTTAATGAAGAATATTTTTTGAAGAGGATTAATTTGTTTATTGTATCAAATTAAAACATCTTATGTTATTTATTAAATGAATAATTGTGATATTTCATTAGTACATTAAATATTAAATATAACTAGTAAGTAAATTTAATTAATTTAATACGTTACTCAGTAAATGAATTATTTTGTAATAACATAAATAATATTTAATTAAATTTAATTCATTTTTTTGATAATTAGTTTAATTAAATTTGTAAACATAGGTTTTAGATTTTTTACCTAGTAAAATTTTATTATTTTCATATATGTAAATATATATATATACATATATATATATGTGTGTGGATGAATGAAGTGAGAAAGTAATAAATGAATGAGTGATACGATAGGTAGAGTGAGAAAATGAGAGAATAGACGTGATTTTTTGAGTGAATTGGGAGAGGATTTTTTTGGGATAAAATTTGAATATTTTGATAAAAAATTTGAAGAATGTGCCTTCATTTTAAAATTTTTTTGGAGATTGAAATTTTTTTTGGAAAAACACAAAAGAACATATCCTCAAGATTTCTTCTAATATTTTTCCAGATGTTATTGTAAAATAATATATTCAAAGGTTTTGTCTCTCTCTCTCTCTCTCTCTCTCTCTCTCTTTCTCTTTGAAATTTCAATACATATTTATTTTATTTTGAGAAATAATATTACTTATTTTTATTTTTCATTCTTGGGAGACCTCCCCCCTAACACTATTTTCACATCAGTATGTCAAAATCAATTTAAATTAGATATAAATTACTATATACTCTATGCACTTCATTTAGTTCTTGTTATTACGTGGTTTTCTTTTCTTCTTCCCACGTACTTCATTAAGTTGTTGTGTTTCATTATCTTCATTAGCTTCGAGTTGTTGTGTTTCATCATCATCATCATCATCATCATCATCCATGGTTGTTTCCTCATCTATTGTGGCGGTAGTAAGATGATACGTACGGTTTTTGTAATTCAACACTATCTAATAATGAAGGTGTGTGTAATAAAATTATATATTTCCATATTTAAATTACATCTCAATATTGGGCCCCACAGAACTAGTATTAACTAGCTGAAAGCCAACAATTAACAAATTAAATGCGAAAAAATAACACACGAATCAAATTTCAAAAAAGGAAAGGAAGATGTTACCATAAAAAATGTTTTAATAAAGATTGAAAAATTGCAAATTCATTGAACTCACTTCACAGTTCGACTGCACAAATTGCACAAACAATTCAAATAACTGTACTAATATGTAAAAAAAATTAAATATAATTCTCTAACAAAATAGAATTGAGAAATTATATTTAATGAGAATAGAGTAAATAGAATTTTGAAAATAAAAAATTAGAACATTTGAGACTTGAGGGAAATTAGATAAGAATGAATAGGAGTCTGATTGGAAATGAAATCTGCTATCTTCGCCACTGTTGTAGTGGTTATTTATGTTTTTGAAATAAAAATAAAGCGTAGGAAAGTTAGCCCAAGCAACCAAATGGCTACAAAGTAGTTGTTGCCCAACAGCTACTATGCACTCAATTTTCAATGTTTAATTTTTAATTTCTTGGCAGGCTAAGCGGGCGAGCTTGTGACTGCCCTACTTAGCCCACGGCAGGGCCAATCCCAGGCTACCAAATGATAGCCAGGCATGTATAGCTTGGCTACTGTATTTGGTTTAAATGGGCAGGGCCAACACGTATTTTTGTTGAGATGGGTTGCGCCAAATTAGGTGGCACGACCTAACTCATTTTGACACCCCTGTACAAATTGATACTATATTCTTATATCCACTATTAAGTTGATGAAATGCAACATTAAAATTTAGTACTATAATTTAGCACTATATTCTTAAAATTCAGTGCTAAGTTGATGATATGTAGTCCTGGAATCTAGCAATGCAAATGTCGATTTCACTCATTTTAGTAGTTCAACTATCATAATGAGAATTCCTAGTTTAAAATTGTTTTAGTGATCAACAATAACAATTCATATAATATTGAAGTAGCACCATATGTTACTGTCCTAAATATTGTATTACACTAGTATGAAGAGGACATAATTCATTGAGCATAAATAGTTGTTACCAGTCATTATTGCGCATGCTTCCTCTAAACTATTAGTATTAAAACACATGAATTGAGTATTTCACATTGTGTGGAACCTTTTTATATAATATATTAAGCCAAAATAAGCCATAAAATTTATTTAGTATAATGTTCCAAAATATGGTAGTGGGAAGCAAAGCATTAGTTGTATTATGATTTATTACTGTATTCTTAAAATTGGGTGCTAAAATGATAAAATATAGTACTAAAAATTAGTTTTGAAGACGTGCTTGATTTAACTCATTTTAGTCTTTCTTTGACTACTATAACCTAAATTCCTAGTTTTAGAATTTTTCTAGCTAAGAGCAACAACATTGATATAATATTAAGGTAGCATCTTGTATTATTACCTTAAATGTTGTATTACAATAGTATGAAAGAAAACATAACTCATTGGATGTGAGTAATCTATCACCTTGAATGTTGTTATACATTGAACACAGAAGCTTCATCTAAACTATGATACCAAAATACCTAAATTGTGTGTTTTAGAGTGCGAGATATTTTTTTTATCCAATATATTTACCCAAAATAGACAGTAAAACTCATTAACTATGATATTGCAAAATATGGTATTGGATACAATAGATAGATTATTAATTGTACTATAATTTACTACGAATTCTAAGAAATGGATACTAAGTTCATAAGATATAGTATTAAAAGTTAGTTTGTGATTCCACTCATTTTATTTCTTGAACGATTATTATAGCATAAATTCTTAACTTAGAAAACATGGTTAGTTAAGGGCCGATTGTTCCAACAAAATTAGTTGATGGACAAATGATTCCAAAGGAGCGATGTGAATTTACTAATAATGATAAAAATGCCATCTTAATGAATGTGAAAGCCAAAAATATTCTGTCATGTGCTCTAACCAAAGAGGAGTACAACCAACTCAGTAAATGTGCTATAGTAAAGAAAATGTGGGAAACATTGCAAGTAACCCATGAAGGTACTAGTTCGGTTCGACAATAAAGGATTGCTCTTCTCATTCACAAGTATTCGCATTTAGTAGAACTATAAATGAGGATGAGCAAGTCTGGAAGATTTTTAGATTGCTTCCAAAGGAATGGATGCCAAAAGTTACTACTATTTAGGAAGCTCGTGATCTTAGTAGGATGACTATGGGTGAACTGATTGGATCTCTTACATCTCATGAGATGATGCCACTAAATAAAGATAAAGATTCAGAAACAAAGGTCAAAAAGAATATTGATTTTAATAGTGATCATTATCCCGACTCGAAAATTCAAGAAGACCTTGATGAGGATCAGGTTGAGATAAAATCATTTTGATCTCCCAAAGATTAAAGCAACTGATAAACCTCAAAAAGAAAGTTCGAAACAACAGATTAAAACTGAAAAAAACTAGTCTGGAAACCCCAAATACCGAGCTAATTGGCTATTAGGAATGTAATGAAATCAGACACCAGAAACTAGATTGTCCTCATTGAGGAAGCATGCAAAACAAGCTAAAACTAAGGCAATCGCAACCACATGGGATAAATCTAGTGGCGAACAATTTGACAATGAAGAGAATTGCTTTATGGTACATCAAGCAAGTACCTTTTCGTGTTCTGATTATGTTCCAGTGATGAAATTGACATTGATAAGGATGCGCAAAAAATTCTTAAGCTTTATGAAATTCATGTCAAAATGTTTGCTAATAAAAATAAAGCTTTGTAAAAAAAAACAAAGTAGATTATTTGCAGGAAAAACTGGATATGGCTTAAAAAGATAACTTTGAAATGTAAATGGCTAAAAATAGAGAGACACTTGATGTTGAATGCAAAAAGAAAATGAATGATTGGTTCACTAAAAAGAATAATTCCTTTAAAAAGAAAATTAAAAAAGAGTCGTGAAATTAATGAAAAATGATTGTTGAAAAATGCTTGCATATTGAGGATGATCTAGGTAAATGTTCCACAAGTGTTAACCATACTCATATGCATATTCCACCTACACATGATGTTGAAAAGGGTCAAAAATTTAGAAACTGCAAAAATAAAAAAATATACCAAATCGATTTTAACAACTTCCAAAATGAATTTCAACCAGTTTGAAAAACCTGCTTCACTTATGGTAGATCTAGTCATGTCAATTTTAGAAGTCCAATTGAGAAATTCATTGGTACCAAGTTGTTTGGGTGAGAAAATTATATACAACTAACCAAGAAGGACCCAACATAATTTGGGGACTTAAAACAAACTAATGTCTTATAGGTTCATGGCAAGGAGCATTCCCGAAAATAGAAGTGGTACTTGATTAGTAGACATTCCAAGCAAATGATGGAGGATGTGTCCATGCTTCTTAAGCTTAACAATTATTCTGCGGAAAATGTTCTCTATGCAGACAACATAAAAGGATGTATAATAGGTAAAGGTACCATTGGTAAACATACTAATACTTCTATTGATAATGTATGGCTTGTTGAAAGCGTAAAGCATAACTTACTTAGATTAGTCAACTGTGCAATGAAGGTTATGAGGTTAAATTTCATCTTTCTCATTATATTATTAAGCAAAATGAGAACCTATTTTTACTTCTGCCAAGGATGAAAATATTTATTGTATAACCTCCTTAATGATTTAACTTGTCAAAATGTGGAGTGTTTAGCTGTCTTAGATGAAGAATGTTGGAATTGGCATAGAAGGATACGCCACGTAAACATGAAGCTTATATCTCATCTCACAAGAAAGATCTTATCTAAGAGATACCCAAGTTAAACTTCTCCAAGGACAGGATATGTGATGCATGCCAAAAGGGAAAGCAAATCTGAACATCTTTCAAATCAAAGAATGAGGTCACAACTTTCAGGCTACTGGAACTTCTACACATTAACCTATTCGGACCAATGAAAAAAATATGTGTTTCTCATAATAGATGATTATACTCTTTTGACATGGGTTCTATTCCTTACTCATAAAAATTATGCTCTGAATGCTTTCATTCCACTCACTATAAGGCTCTAAAATGAAAATGGTTATTTCATTAAGAAAATTTGAAGTAACCACGAAATTGAGTTTAATGAAATAAACTTTACTTTGCTATGTGAAGAACATGGTTACATTAATAATGTTTTAGCTCCTAAAACTCCCCAACAAATGGGGTAGTTGAAAGAAAAAATTGGATTTTGTAAGAAGCAGCTAGAACCATGTTTAATGAATATAATCTTCCAAAATCCTTTTGGGGTGAAGTTATGAATATGGCATGTTATATATCAAATTGTGTTTTCTTAAGACCACTTTTTGAGAAAAAACTCCATATGAATTATGGCATGGCGAAGTTCCAAATATTTTTTGTTTCCATGTCTTTGGTTGCAAATGTTACATTCTTAATGATAAAGATTATTTGACAAAGTTTGATTCCAAAGTTTGATTCCAAAGTTGATAAAGCTATCTTTGTTGGATACTCAATACATAATAAAGCCTATTATGTTTTCAATAATAGGAAAAGAATAGTTCAAGAATCCATGCATATTATGTTTGATGAAATTAACCCATCTTGTGCCAAGGAAACCTTGAGCAAAAAAGTTGTAGGATTAGAGGGATCAGTCAAGATTCTAGACCCTGAACCATCCACATCAAATCAAGAGGAACCTAAATCATTTGAGGAAGTAAATCACATTGATGAACCTAATTCCAGTCAATCAATAGAAAGGGCTGAACAAAGAACGAAAAAGTTTAAATATGTTTCTAGTCATCCTCTTGACAAAATTATTAGAGATCCTCAACTTGGAATAACTACTCGATCTAAAGCCAGACAAGTTCAATTAGATGAATGCAATTATGCCCTGATCTCAATGATTGAACCTAAGGATGTCAAAAAGGCACTAAAAGATCCATTCTAGATTGAGGCAATGAAGGCATAGTTTGAAAAAAATGAGGTCTGAAAATTGAACAACCATCAAATCATCTAGTCATTCATACCAAGTGGGTGTTTAGAAATAAACTAGATGAAATCAATAGAGTTACTAGAAACAAAGCCAAATTGGGACTAAAAGGCTATAGTCAGCAAAAAGGCATTGATTACGATTCAACATTTGCTCTGGTTGTAAGGTTGAAATTTTTTAGAATGCTTTTTGCCTTTGCATCTCATAAAAAGTTTATGCTCTATCAAATGAATGTAAAAAGTGCTTTTCTAAATGGATTCATAAAAAAAGAAGTTTATGTTGAGCAACCTCCTGGTTTCGAAAATCAAAACTTTTCTCATCATATTTTTAAATTAACAAAGGCTTTATATGGACTAAAACAAGCTCCTAGGGCTTGTTATGATTGATTGAGTAATTTTCCTATAAACAATGATTTTTTTGTTGGAATCTTACATACCACTTTGTTCACCAAACACCAAGAAAATGGTCCTCTTATTGTTCAAATTTATGTTGATGACATTATTTTTGGTGCTATTAATGAACTACTTTGTCAAGAGTTTTCCAAGAAAATGAAGCATGAATTTGACATGAGCTTAATAGGAGAGCTCAATTTCTTCTTGGGACTCCAAGTAAAGCAAACTTAGAAAGGGACACTTATATCACAAGAAACGTATATAATGGAGCTTTTAAAGAAGTTTGGAATAAGCAAATGCAACCCTACAACCAGTCCCATGAGTACAAATACCAAACTGAAACTTGATGAGTATGGTAAGAGTGTAGATGAGAAAGTCTACAAAGGCATGATTGGTAGCTTACTCTATTTAACTGCTAGCCATCTAGATATTATTTTTTCACCATGCTTATGTGCTATATTCCATTCCGATCCAAAGCAATTCTATTTAAATGCTGTTAAAATAATATTGAGATATCTTAAGGAAACATCTTTAGTTTATGGTATCCACATTCAAATATTTTAACTTCATAAGCTATTCTGATGTAGATTATGTTGGGTGCGAAATAGACAGGAAAAATACTAGTGGTGGTTGCCAACTATTGGGAAAATGTCTAGTTTCATGATGCGGTAAAAAGCAAAGCATAGTTGCATCATACGTGGCCTTGGGTAATTGTTGCACCCAAGTATTATGGATGAAACATATTTTGCATGATTTTGGTATTAATGTGCTTTGTGTGCCCATTTTATGTTATAATTGCAGTGCAATTAGCATTTCTAAAAATCCAATTCTACATTTATACATAAAACATATTGAGATTAAACATCATTTTTTGCATGATCATTTGAATAAAGGTGTTATATCAATTAATTTTGTTTCTACTAAAAATCAGTTTGTAGATATTTTTACAAAATCTTTGGAAGAAAAGAAATTTGTGTGCATTAAATATAGATTATGAATTAAATCAAAATCCGATTTTGGCAGGATTAGTTAACATATTTAAATATTACAGTTATTATGCACCAAAATTAATTGCATCTCTTCCATTTTCAATACTAGTTTTTACATGCATCAAATCAGCTATTTATTTTTTTGATCCTTTCTATTTTTCAAAAAACTCGTTTTTCTTAAACTGCCAATTCTTCTTCCGTTCATAGGAAAAAGAAAACCTTTCTTTTTTGGTTCAAAGAAATACTTTTTGTTTCTCCTCTCTTTTTCACCAAAAAATCACCAAGCCTAAGCGCTTCGCAAAATCAAATGTTGGTGCCTCCTTCTCCAAGAAAATACACTCATCATCTCTTTCTGAACCCGTTCTTGTTCATATTCTTTAACTGTCAATGTTATTAAAATGGTATAATGACTCCAGCACTGAAGAAGATCAGTCATTTTCTTCTAATAAACTCGTCTATCTTAACAGTGAATAAACTGGGTAATAAGGATTCTCCCATGGGTAGTCCTAAAAGACCTACTAGTTCTAAAGAAAATATTTCTAGCCTTAATTCCCCTATTCCTATTTGTCTCGAAGAAATCAAGGATTGGAAATTCAGTAAGTTTTCAGTCTTTGTAAAATTCCACTCTTTGGAAGCTCTAACATGCTTCAATGAGAAAGTTTTTGCTCAAAATTTGAATCGTTGTAGGGCTATAGGGCTATCAAGTTTGATTCTATGCCAAAATCTAATGCCATTGATTAGGTTGGTGGTTTCAAATGGGATAACCTAATGACAAGTGATGAACGTTCATATCCTCACTTAGTCAAGCTATTTTACTCAAATTTCACCTCTATTGGAGTTGAATCTAATATTTTTGTGGAGCCTCATGTTTTGACAAAAGGATTGTGTTATCTTTTTTGAAGTTGAACTTTCTATTTGATATTCCAAATAATGGTATCAAATTCTTTAATTTTGGTGATTTATCTAATTCCGATATCTCCTATGATGAAATTTGTCAACTCTTTGGGGGAGGAAAGCAATACTCTTTTTCTAGAGGTGTTGTCTTGAACCAAATGACAATTGAACATATTTGGCTTCATAAGTTGCTTAGTTGCTTTGTTTTTTCTTCCCTAATTTGAAGTGAAAGGTATACCACTGATTTGAATTCCATGAGCATTTATCTTATGGCCAAAGCTATCAAGCAAGAACTTATCAATCTTAGCTTCATCATTTTGAAATACATGGTTTACTCTTTCTCCCATCAAGCCAAAAATCTTCCCTACTCTATACTTCTCACACACATCTTTAAAAGTGAGGAAATGTTTTTGCCTGATGCTTGGATTGAGGGGGAGCATGACCATAAAGTCTTGGATCTTGCTAGCCTTAGGAAAATGAGAATTCAGTATATTGAGAATGATGGATGGTTTAGGGAAGTTGGTAGAACTCTAAGTAGTATCAAACTTCATCCCTAGAAATCCAAAATTCCAGTATCCATTAGCTTAAAATCTAAAGAACCCAGCTCTATTCATTCCACTCCCTATAAACACCACAAAGGCTTAATGGAAGACTAGCAAAGTGAGTGTTGGACTTGAAGCTAAGATAGATGATCTTAGCAAGACTGTCAAAACTCTTGTTGGACATCTGGAAACCCCGATTGATTCCATGAATTACAAGCTTGAACGTCTTCTTTGCAAATCCAGTCGCACCCATGCCAATGCCATTCATCTGAAGGAGAAAGTTCAAGCTTATTTGAATGCTTCTTAGGCTCTTTCTTTTAATGATGAGAGGGAGAAGACACAAAATTTGAAATTCTTACCTATTGGAACTTTTGTTAATATTTGCTGGAACTTCTATTATTTTATCTATTAGAACTAATTACTATTTTTAGACTTTTATGGGCCTGTAAACTTGTTATCCTGGATCATCAATCTTTTGATAATTAGGCCTACTTTTAATGAATTCCAATATCTAGTACATGCTGGTACTTGTTGTTTGCTTGGTTTCTTAAGTATATGGATAGGAAAAGTACAAATCACTTCAAACAGGAGAAGCACAAGCTGGCAGAACTAGGCACATAGATAGGGGGAGTTCAGGTGATATCCGTTCATTCTATTCAAATTTTGTCATCATCAAAAGGAGGGGAGATTGTTAACCTTTTGATGATTTATATTATTTTGATTATGACAAAATTACTCTCCTAGAATTATGTTCTAAAAGCATGAATATCTTTCCATATTATCTGTTGGAAATTGGTTACACGTTATTTGCTAGAAACTAGTTACACTTTATTTACTAGAATCTATTATGTGCTAGAATTTACTTTCCAAAATTTAAAGATTTCATGAAGATTCTAGTTTGATTTACATCTCTATAACTTAGGAAAAAAATCATTAAATCATTCGCTATTTAAGGAATTAATGCATGATTACTAAAATTATGTTGTTCCCTTATTAAATTCCAATGAATGCTTACTTTAATAAAAACTCATAGACATTGAACATAAGCATATAAAAGTGAAATTATGTAGCATTGTCCAATGAGAATCAATAAGTCAAAAGAGAACTTTGTTAAGTATCTTGAGAAGTTGTGTGATACTCTTTTATATGTTCTTGTACTTAAGTGTTATTAATTCCTTACTTTACATGTATTTTCGAAGGACTTTGTGGTGAAGAAGATCAAGAGAAACTTGTATTCGACGAACCTTAGGGAGCGAGGACAAGGAGGTTTGTGTCTTGAAGGACTTTGTGGTGAAGAGGAATGAGAGTCGTACCTGCTCTTAAAGGACCCCATGAAGAGAACAAATCAATGCTTGGTTGCTCTAAGGCTCTCTAGGTGAAAAAACCAGTAAGGTAGTACTATCTAGAATCTTCTGCAGTATTTTTAGTTCAGTTTGGAAAAAGAGGCTAGAGCTTACCGTATAGAGTGGCCACAACTCGTGCATCAATCTAAAAAGGTTGTGCAAGTTGTTAAAGAATGAACTTTGGACCAATTTCAACCCTAAAAGTTAGCTCAAGAGGTGAGCATTGCCCAAAATCATATATAAAAACCACAACTTATTTATTTCACGAATGTGGAATATTAACACACCCCACGCATGTTCAGGAATGAACATCTGGAGCGTGGAATTATATGAAATAGGTGGTCCAACAATATTGGGTAAACCCAATATCGGGAACGGATGGCTTTGATACCATGTTAAAGAATAGACCTTGGGCTTAATTTAACCGCAAAAACTAGCTCAAGAGGTGAGGATTGCCCAAGACTATATATAAAAATCACAACTTATTTATTTCATCGATGTGAGACACCAAAACAAGTGAATCTAGTAGAAATTCCCTTGGGCCAGTTCACAAGCAGTTGGTTTCACAGTGCTCTAGAATCTATCTCATTAAGGCTGGAATTTTGGTTTTACTCTTTGTGAAGAGCTGATTTTTCACCCTGCTAGGGTGTTTCTAATCCTTTCACTTTTTTTGTTGTCAAATTACTGTGATTATTTGTAAAACATTATCTGATATTTATTAATTTTGTAGGTTTAAAATCCTAAGTGAAAACTTAGATAAAGGATGTAGGTTTGTCGAACCTCTATAATTACCAATGTTTATTTATTTCTATTTTACTGCTTTACTTATTACTGGTTTGACTTGTGTATTAATTGATACTTACAAATTTCAATGAGTGACTAAAACTGTTTTTCTGCAAAAGACGTAAACAGTTTTTGAAAGGTTAAAAAATGTTTTGAGTTATAAATTTCTACTGCATTGAAATTCCTTTAGCCTAATTTACCCCTCTCTTAGGCATATAACCACTCCCAGAATGATGAATAGATTCAGGCTTAGGTGTTTAGATATAATTAGGAACAGGGATTTGAAGCCCCAACAAAAGAAGCGGCTCTCTAAGAAGAATAAACAATAAATAGATTAAGACTACAGTCACGCTACTATTAAGCAAGGACAATATACAATATTAATTTTAGCCATATAAAGTATTGGAAAAGATAAATGCTTGCAGCAAAATGCCAGCTCCATTATCCTTTCGACGAGCCTCGTTCTGGTGGAGCGGGTAAAAGATCGATGAATCAAGTTCCTTGAGCCACAGGGCAACAGCAGCTGTTGTCTCAGATATCCATGGAAGCACAACAACTGCTTCAAGGTCCAGAGCAAGTATCAAAACATCCTATAATTTTACAGGAACTGAAAATTTCACAGGTTGGTCTCATAATTCACTGACAGAAGTCCCTATTGATACTATTTTCGAGCAACAACAACCACCAGACAAAATCCAGAAAACGTGAAAGAGAGAAAAAAAGGCGAACCTAAATAGTAACTCCAATGCATCAATACACTCCAACAGCTTTTAAGAAAAAGGCAGAGTTCTATCAAATAGATTAAGGCAACTGAGAAATATGTTTCAAGAATAGCATAAGTAAAGGAAATGAAGCCTTTTCTTCTTCCTACATTTTATTTAGGAGTTACAAATGGATTACAGTTCCAGGTTTATGCTACACACACACATTTGTAGTTAGGAGAGAGGAGAGGGGTTGAAAAACACAGAGTGCAACAAAACCTGAAGGAGCTCTTCGGCTGAAGATGCCATATGTAACTTCATACTCCATGATTTTCCATAAACATCTGACCAAACAGATTCAAGAGCTTCTGAAGGAATAGAGGCCTGCTAAGCAAGAATCTTTTTCCATAAGTTGAAAGACCGAAGTTATGAGAGAATTGGCAAATGTAAGGCCTTGAAGTTACAAAGAAGCATGATCTAAGTATATAAAAACTAAAGATGTCTCAGATAAAATGATATTATCCTAACCTCAATCACAGCCAATTGTGCTTTCAGCAATCTAACCCTGGGGGAAAAAGATGGGTTGAGTTTGACCTTATCAAGCTCTTCACTCTGTTTCTTTCCGCATTGCGTAACATGTTCTGGAAAATTGGAACTTTTCTCAGAAACTCTATAAGTCTGATGACAGGAAGGACAGTGGTTATCCTCCCAAGAAAACAATTCAAGGCAACGATTGCAAATTTCCTGCAGCTGTTAGCACCTTAATTTTACATCGTTTAATGCGTCTAATATATTGAAACTAAAACATTCTTCCCACATCCACTTCTCAACATCTTTGTATCTACCCATGACTTCATTGTCTTCTGTTCTACTTTTTTCAAGGTCAAGGGAAAATGGTACAGAAGATGCTGCTGAGATAGAATGAATATCCTAACTGGAACAGCAATCAAGTTTGTGTCTCGTTTCCAAAACTTTCCTTCTTGACTTTATCACATGCATGGTCTCCATGAACCATGCATAATAAGTTTTTTCTAGCACTTTCTTTGAAAGATGCTTCAATCTCTCGCAACATTGAATGTAATTGGGATTTTCTGATTCTGCGGATGTCCAAAGAGGACATCAAAGCATCAAAACCCTATATGTAACAGAAATAAAATGGGTTAGCTAAATGCACATGCTTGATATTAATTGACAAACAGGTGAAAACATTGATGACCAAGGCCTGTGTTTCATTTTGAAAAAATAAGAAAAAAAAAATAATCTGATTAACATGCTGAAGGTATTTATTAAATATATAGAGAATAATAATTTGACATGCTTAAACACATAATATTAATTTGAATATACTTGGAACCTTTAGCCCAAATCCTAACAAAACCAAGAGAATTTGTCTAGGATTCACATATTGTACGATAAGTTAAAATCAAACCAAAACAAAATTATGCAGACTGTGTGGAAGATCTAGTCGAGTCACAAAAAATTCGTCATGAGATGATCCCCCTCCCCTAATCCAAAACAAGAAAAAAAAAAAGAGAAAAAAAAACCTAGATGGTTTGATCTTTGTAAAATTTTCTTTGACTAAATAGCCACAGTGAGGAATGTGAAAGGGGAACCAAGAAGAACATCAGATAAATTTGAACTAAAATTTTTGTCACAAGTGATGCTCTAATTGATATATTTATTTACAAAAGAAAAAGAAAAGAAAGAAAAATGAGAAAGCTGTCTCAACCGCTATGAAATAATTTCTCATTCAGATGGGTATATTCTTAAACGGGGAGGATAATAATAATAATAATAATAATAATAATAATAATAATAATAAGAGGTTGGGTTGAAGCAATTAGAGATAAGACAATTTGGCGGCCAGTGATCTCACCAGAGGTACGACAAATAACTGAATGCATAATAAGATATTATTTTATGATGGAACGGACCCAAAGAGTGGCTGCTTCATTACACAAATAGTTATCAACTGATTAAATATGGTATGCACAAGACAATCTCACAGGCACATCTACCTATATAAGCGAATAGTTAAGAAATAAATAGAAGTAACTCTACAGAATCAATAAGTCTCCAAAAAGTGTTGCATAACTCAACAAATATTCTGCCAGAGCCAGGATCATTTTGAGACGGAGATATTATGAACTGCCAACATCGATTACGTCTGCAATCCTGTCCAAGAGGCACTGACCTATATACATATATCTCCTCTACCTGGTAACCAATCAAAGCTCTTAGCTCTGACCGTGACTTTTCAGCTACATATACAGACTGCTAAAGCAACAAGTTATCAGAACCCACGGAGAATTCTTGCATTAAATGGTTCTTTTCATTAGAGAGATGCCGTTACAATAACGTTGCTCATTCTGTCTTTCATTCGAGTCCACCAGCTCGAATGCATGTTCTGTAGATGACGACACATTTTTCATATCACCACTAGGAAGTGGACTTCTACTTTCCTCAATAGCACAGTAGGGGAAATTTTGCTCAGCTGTGTTAACTGCAAGTCAAGAATGATGCAATTTCTAAGTATGCTCCTCTTTCATTCGACGCTTATCAAGTTGTGCCTCTGCCCACATCTGCTTCTTTAATGCATTTGCAGCTTCCAGGCGTTCCTAAAAGGTTTTACACTGTCAGTTAAAAATAGAAAAATGAATGCAAAATGGTACGTTGTTGATTTGGGAATCCAAGCATACCTCCGAAGCAATGCAAATGGTATTCCCTTCATTTGCAACGCCAGTCAAGGAAACAAGGGCATTTAGACGCTCTTCAATGCTGAGATCAGCATACTTCCCTTAAGTAAGTCCTTTAACTCATGGTTCTACAGATTGCATTCATCAAATAAAGCTCTTGCATGATCAGGAACAGTAATCTGTGAAATAATCCAATTGACGTCCACATATGGATCAACAGAAGCTCTGTTACTTTTTATCTCACCCTGACAATGACCATGACTGCTTTTTGAATTTCTAATGGCAGCCGGTGGAGTTCGCATGAACTCACTACAGTAGTTCTCCTTGCCATATCTACAATCGTTTCATCGTCAAGTCATTTTGTTTCAATAGAATGAGCTTTGGTTAGTTTCGACATAGCGTCCAAATCATCAACATCACGATCATTTGCAGTATCACTTTCAGAGCCTTGATCTCTGTCGGCATCCTCCTTTTCAACATCTTTAGCTTCTCCATCTGCATTTCCATTTTGATATAATTGGATTCCCTGGCTGCAGAGAGTATTGCCTCTGCATTGGCAGTGTCGTTCCTATATGGAAGCATACACAATATGTTGAAAGAGGTTCTCTCGAAGGGCTTTGTATCCCTTGACAAAGCAACAGAAATGGATGCTTCTGGTGTCTTACTTCTGGTGAGATCCCGAAGACCATATCTCTTCACACAAATGATAATTCTTGTCGGGATCATCGTAGGAAACACTAAATAGATAAACAATAAAATTACCTTAATCTTGTTAGCAACATCCAATATTGAAAGTCCCTTGCTTCCCTCCAATGAAAGAACATGAAATGCTGCAAATTTGACCGTGCGAGGGGTCAAATGATGCCTGGATCTTCAGGGAATTGAGAAATCTCTTTCTTGCACAATGGCAACAGCATCCTCAGCTGCTACCCCACTTCGTAAATTGGATATAACATTTTGACCAGCACCGCCCGGCAATTAATAAGTCTTTTTAGTCAGACGCATTTCTTTCAAGATCAGTATTTTATATGCTATAAACAGGCAATTCAACCTACTATAATCTGAAATTCTGTGACACCCGCACCCAAAGCCTTGCAAACACCCCCCACCCATACCACACCACCAGAAATAGAAATAAAATAGAAAATAACAAAATCAGAATTATACAATAAATTTCACTTTAAGATGTTAGTAGGCCAATCCATTGTATGGAAACTACTGATGTGTCTATGACACTTGGAATCAATAAAAGGAAAAAATTATCATCATCCTTGCTCAGCCAAAGCGATGAAAGCAAAATTTAACGTGTCCGGGTCACAATTTATAATAGACAAGATCTCATGAGGAAGTATTGGAGTTCACCCAAAAAAATCCATGTGCACAATAGGAAAACCATACAAGGAATCCTTTTTCTCACCAATGCCAGTTCTGAGGCTTATATTCTGGCGGTCTTCACAGACTGATGAAATATCAACAAACAAAACTAAGAAGGGCAACCAGACAATGAATAAAAGTAACCATTAAAAAAACACCTTAAATTAGACTTCTCCACAAATTAAAATCAGAGGCAGAAAAATAAGCATTGAAGACATGCCAAAATGCAGTTGCAGGACAGAAATACTTCCATCACTTGAATATTTCTAATTGAGTCCCATGATTGATCTGTATGTGTGTCAGTAAACAAACATACAGACAGAATGCATATAAGAGGATAGAACTTCCAACAACATGCACATATACATTCATAAATACAAATATGTGAGGGATTGTATTCACAGATACAGACACAAGTAGGTGTATCCATATGTGCAGGTATATCAGCTAACACTAGCGTAGCATAATAAAAGAGTAAAACATAATTACATGTCAAGCATGAGCAAATTGGAACGATCTATGCCTCATGTGCATCATGAAGATACAGTAGTTCGATGTTCTGCTTCTTCAATTTTGGTCCAAAACCTCCAGATAGAGCAAATTGCCGTAATACTTCAGGCCAAGTTAAGGAGTAAGATGGTGTTGCCAGCCAAGCAAGTCAAAACCCCAAGCGTATGCCTGTTATAAGATATGAGATTAAGTAATTAGCAATGAATTGCAACCAATCAACAAGAAGCCAAGCACATAATTGAGCATACACGTTCAACAATCTGTAGATGTCCACCGCCCAGCATAACTGCAGAATTTTGATTTGCTACCAGTACAGTGGTTGGAGTTATTGCAACATCTTCAATGTCTTTTATAATGGTACTCAGAAGAGCTATATGTATCTCCTCCAACAGCCTTGGATCCTGCAATCATGAAGCATGTCAGTGTGATCAATCTAAGAAATACTACAATATTACATTCAGGGAAAATTTTGCAAAAAGAGGATTCTAAACTTATACAATCGTGAAATGCTTGAGTGAACTTATCCAAAGTGAAAGGCCAAAGCCCAAGAACATCAGCGAAGTAATTAAGAATATCCAAACCTACATGAGTTCACACCCTTGGGATCACCCTATGTGTTAATAAATCAAAGCTGGAGTTCCAAATGGTAGCTTAACAAATGAAATTACATCAGAAAGCAAATTGTGTACACATCTCCACAAACGCAAATATAACAAAGTTCCACAAACATGTCAGCACGAATGGGAAATTAGAGAAATGTGAAAAAATGGCAACACTTATTTTTGAGCAATCTTTTCTCATAAGTGAAAGACTAGGTAATATTGGCAGAAATTCAATTTGCACTCTTCTGCAAAAAGACAGCTCATTACACTTAAACACCAAATTGAAGGACATTAAACTCCAGAAGTGCCATTTAGGCATATCATATATTCTAAACATATATAAATGTGTGTGTATACATAAAGAAGAAAAAGGCACTACTAAACCTCTCCAATACAGTGGAGGAATTGCAAGACTGCAATCTCAAATATTCAACCTATAGCAATATAACCATAAATCATCCTTTTGGGTAGCAGCTAGCATCACATACAACAAGATTGAAAACCATACCATTAGCCTGTCTAAGGATACAGATGTGAATGGGGTATGTAAAGTTTGGCCCTTCTATAATTTAAACTTACACCACTTAACAAAAGCAACATGAAATGCAATTTACAGTTATACCAACAGTGGCAGTGATAGACATTGATCATCAAGAACAAAAGATTCCTTTGGCAGAACGACAAGTTTTCTCACCATAGGAAGGTTGCCATTGTTCTCATCAGAATTAGTCCATGGCTTGACATTAAATGGCCCCTTCAAGTTCACATACTTAGGTAGAAATTCAGGAAGTTTATCTGAAGAATGAAAGTCACCAGGAGCTTGGGGTACTAAATACACAACGATAGCCAGAAAGAAAATCCAGGAATATGCCAGTAGCTTACGATGTCCAATAAAATTCTTGGATCCTGAACTATAGATATTGAAATTAATTTCATTGAATTTGTATAAAATAAAGGAAATTGTTCCCACCTTGTCAAATACATCAAACCCACATTCAATGCAGAAGCTAATTAGATCATTAACAATGATTGAAGCATTTCAGGTGTGTTGATAATAATACATTTAAACAAGTTAAGGTTTTGTACAGTTTCACTATCGAGAATTGAGGGCAAGCCACTACTTAAGTTGCAAGGTCCATGAGTCCCAACTGCTCATCCTCAATCAATTTCATCGATTCCTTAGCAATTCCGCGAGCAGTGGTCCTATCATTAGCAGCTTTAACCTTTGCAGCTTCTTTCTCCCTGCACATTTCTTCTTTAAGCTTCGTATTCTCTGCCTGAGAGAGAAAAATGATTAATAAACTTTGCTATACCATAACTTTGTCCAGTCAACATAAAATCATACACCAATAAGTCAACAATGTGTGTTGGACTAACTTTAATATACTCCTTTTGTAGGAAAATTTCCCTCCGTTCCACTTCACACCTTTGCTCCCTTTGGTATCTTTCCTTTTCCCTCTGCTTTTCACACAACAGCTTTCCCTCTTCCTTCCTCTCCATCTCTTTCATGATCTGATCTTCTCTCTATAGAAAAGGAAGAGAAAAAGAAGAAACAAAATTAACAAAAGAAATGACTCATATTAGAATATTTTTCAATATCCATTAGAATATTCTCTATATCTCCTAGAATATCTTCTGTATCTAATCTTGTTTTTTCAGTTATCTTTTTTATATAGCAGATCATATATGTATCAAACATACTTGTAACCCTTATCATCCTTACATATGGAATAAGATACTTCAATTCATCAACCTAGATGCCTCTTGCTGTTCTAGCATGGTTTCAAAATGGGTGGAAGAAACAAACAAACAAAAATAAACAGAAACCTTAGCACCTTTCCTTTACCCTAGACAGTCAGTCAGCCAGCTGTCCTTCTCCATTGTCGATACCTGCCAACCATCTCAATGTTGTATGTATGTTTTCCAAGAAGAGGGGGAAAAAGCTCTGCCCATCCTGATTTAGTAAAATCTCATTATGATTTCTGTATGGCTTTTACAGCTGCATCTTGATTTTTGTCTGATTCTATCACAACTATGTTGTAATCTTTGTCTTCTTCTATAACAGGCATACCGCAACCTCTACCAATTTTTTTCATGCCTATGCCAAATCCTGCAGTTATCCCTACCATGCCTACTCCAAGCCTAGATGTTGACATAAATTTTCTGTTTCTCTACTCATCTAGATTCCTTGGATGCTTAACTTGAGGGGGAGCTTTAAATTTTTCACTGTTTAGAATTATGTTTATGAGTCATGTTTGTATTTTTGTGTAACAAGTTGAGCATTATTCATAGACATGCTGAGTTTGAGGAGTACTAGTACATTTTCAATATATGTTATAGTATTTTCTGTATCTCTTGGAATAACTTCAGTATCTAATCTTATTTTTATTTAATTCATTTTAGATAGTAGATATATGTATACCATTCTTGTACTCTAACCCTATCAATATATATGTGGATAGGATACTTCAGTTTATCAATCTGGACAGTACTCATTCTTCTAACAACTTATTTGTGAAAGAAGTATGGAAAAAAATAAAGAATAAACTGAATGACACAAAATTAAATTAAGCAATGCCTTTCTTCTTGAAATATCATGTTTCTCTAGCTCTTTCCTGACCCTTTTCTCGTGAGCTTCAACTTCCTTGGCTATTCTAGTCTCTTCAACCTGCAAAACTTAATGCCAAAAAAAAAAAAGTTTAAGAAATCACAAATTACTCATTCTCAATCGGATAAGTTACTTCTAACACCATTCCACCAAAGGGGCTGTGGATAATGCTAAACATGGGGTAACTTATACCTATTTCTTTCCATAAGAAAGCAAAAAACTATTGCGTGTTTAATATAATTGGAAAAACTGTGCAGCATGGTACAATCACAGGAGATCCTATTTCAATGCTGAACAAAACAACAGAAATTCCTCATACAGATTAGGAGAACAGACACAAAGATAAAAGCAACTTGTATTTCTTCTCCAACCTCTCCTCGCCATTTATAATGTGCCTATCTGGTGTTATAATCTGATTACCCAACCCATTGATTGGATAGGCCAGATCATAAGCATGAATGCTGACATTCACCAAGGGGGTCACTCGTTAAGCACAATCAACTTCTCCAAGAGCCGGAGACAGTGGTGCCCCTGTCTTCCTTGCTGAGGTAAAAAACTTATACTTGGCATCTGATGTTGGAGGCTATATCTTGAGGATACTGGCTCGCTACTCTGCATAATAGATCTCCAAATTGGTAGTGGAACTGAAGCATTCTGGATATCAGTTGGTGAACCATAATAATGAGTTGGCCCAGCTACTTCATAGGCATCATTTCTTACAGATGGCGAGAAAGTAGAAACTGTAATGAACAGCCCTTGAAGCACCCTAAAATGCCAAGTTTTAGCTTCCCAACAAGTAGAAAATTTGATCCATGCAAAAAGATGCAAATAAAGAAATGATTAGCTTAGGAATACAACATTTATAAACTGATTTCACTCATCCAAAGACAATTGATGGAAATAATAGAAAGAAAGACGAGATGAACTTGATTGCATCAGTTGGATTATATATACAATATCATCAGTACCTTAATGTCCAGCATGCATATTTATGCAAAAGACATGCTTCTACAATGTAATGTCTCTCAAACAAATGATAATTCCATGATTATAGCTTAGTAAGAATACCTATCAACGACACCACCAGTTAATTGCTCTTATCGCTCGAAATGATCAGAAGTTACAACAACTTTGTTATGTCAATATACCAACTTTCCAACAACAGTAATAATCACTTACTCTGAAATAGTGTTGCTCGCAAATACTATCTAAAAATCACGTACTCAGCTCCATAGTATATATATAGTAACTCACTAAACAATAAATGAAAAATGAAAATGCCATATAACGATGCTTAACTCTGTTGCAAGTAAGGCCCGGCTCAGCTTGGTATTTTTCCACCCACGCACATGGTGAGGATCTTAATGTAAGAAGAGGAGCAACATATAAACTATTTCATGATCGTTAATTTTTCTGATGTGGGATAAAAACTTTATATCATTGGAGACTCTCAATAGAGGCGCTTGAAGAAAGGTACATAGCTGGCATTCCTATAGACAATGCCACCTAATAACGCACAAAACCTCCCAGCAATTGTGCTAGGAGGATGATATCTCATGAAACTAACCCTTCCATACTCGCAGAGGATTTGGGCATCATTACCATCAAAATCATTATTGAGCTTGGGATAATCATGATAACTAATATTTATGTATAAACATGTTATGTATAAGATATTATATATTTATATATATAATAACATGTGTGTTATATTTGCATGAATATATTACATATTTATATATAATATATTGACATATAAATATATAAAAATGAAAAAAATAGTTGTAACGCCCCTACCTAGAGGTGAGAGCCCATAGTTAGGGTGCTAGTAATCTAACAATCATTCCATTAAAGAGTATATGAAAAATGACATCATAGTGAAAGGAAAAGTTCTAAACTTCATATTGATTACTAATAGTCAAACATGTACAGTTATATCACATACAAAATGATGCCTTCAAGGCATACTACATAACAAAAAGGATTTTAGCGCTTTAACGCTATTTAGCTACAATAGCCAAAACTATATACAACATGTACAAGTATTCCTAACCCCCTAAGGCTTGCATCGTCTTATCTAGGAGGAAAATAAAATGAACAAAAAACAAACTGTAAGTCCAAATGACTTAGTGAGCTATAAAACAACAAAGGTTATGCAGTTATATAGAGTAACCACCAACTGAATCAGTAATTTAATGTAGAACAATGGATTGCAGGCAGTGACAACTAGACTCGTTCTGGTGAACATATTACACAAGGTTTTAGAGTAGTGTAGTCACAACTACCAAATTCAGTGGGAAATATAATAGTAGCGGCAGGCAAATTGAATAGCGAATATAGGCAAGGGACATAAAACGAGGTTAAATCACATTGAAAATGAAATTCATAATACTTTTACAATACATGTTGTTGGTAATTCTCCTACCTTGTCTCTCTACTTTCAAAAAAACACAGAAATCCCTTATTCCTCCAACCCGAGTGATCAACTCGGAATCACATATACAGATGGTATGGCCAACTACATACCTTACCCACTCATAGAAAGTTACCTATAACTGGCTAAGAGATAGGATAGTCGTAATAGGGTATCGGCCGGAGACCAGCCACCATCGGCCTTTACCACCCGATCGTCTTTCGGTACCAATCCCAAGGCCCATCTCTAAGGGTATTAGTCATATCCATTGATAACATAGAATATATCTAACAGCAACTCATAACACAAATCAAAACGCCATGTTAACATCATTATAAACAAGTCTAGCATTATGTGAGTTTCCAGAGAGGCATGGCGCTACAACAAATATTTCAAAATCACTTTCACCTTTCTCAACACAATCGCCAATTTTAGATAAAGCAACAACGAATAAAATCAACAAAAAATGCTCAATGAGAAAGAGTGATGTGGAGTACGATTTTCACAAGCAGTTATTTACTCAAAACTTGTGCATGTAGGTAAAATTCAATAATTTTAGGACAAGAATAAATCCCATGTAAGCATAGGTCAATAACCACTGAAGAAGTGACTAGAGGCAAAATCAAGATTATCACAATAGCTAAGAGTCGATAAGTAATATAGAATATCAACAGCAATGATCAGTATCAACGCCAACAGAATCAAATAATAATGATACACTCACAACTATCTATGTTCTTTTCTCTAGTAATAAAAGCTTATATAAGCTCACCTGACAATTTTGGTCAAACGTCGCCCTTCTGACTTCCTTCAATATTTGCATCCCCGTTACCTAATTTTATTTAATAAGGTATTAGAGCCTGATTCCAGTATTACCACATTGCTCATTAAGTTGCCACATTTTGTTGTTCAAAAAAAAAATAAATCTACATGGGTCTTATTCATGTGGTTGACTTCCAAGGATGGTTACTCTCAACTATATACATATAACATCATTATATCTTTTAGCACTAGTACGATAAATTACTTAACTCTCATGATCCGATTCTAAAGTTGACATATCACTTCTAACCTCCCTTAACAACATCTATTGAATCTATTGTATTTTATTTTAGTTTATTCCAAATAAAACTCAGCTGGAGCCTATAATTGGAGGTTTAATCATACAAAAATTACATTCATACTGTTCAGGTCAACGCTCAAATCTCAAGCTCAAGTCAACTCAATCTAATTCAAATCAATTCAAGGTAAATTTAATATGATAGAATCAAAATTTACCCAATTAAACCAAATCTAGTTCGATTCAATGTTCAATTTCAACTCGGACACATTTAGGACAAAAAGTTGAAGATTCTACTCATTGACCACTGCCAAAGCTCATCTGTCGTCACTTAGAGCTCCACCTCGCCATGCCAAACCAAACACCTAAGTTAATTTTTGCTTTTGCCACCTCCCTACCGGTCAATTTACTCCAAAATCGTCCACCGTTGCCTCTTTTTCTTCAAAATTCCCCCTCCTCCGACCTCCAATCTTCAAAATTCCCCACGATGAGTTCTACACGACTAACCCAAATCTTCAAAGCTTCAACCCGTAAATCGACAAAATCATTTCTACCATCCATCTTCTTCATCAGCCATCGGGTTTTCATTTTTTCTTGGTTGTTTTTGGAAAAATTTGGTATGGTCATGTTCTTGGTGAGGTAAGAAACAAGATGGTTGACTTAGATTTCAATTTCGATTTGAAAACAGAGCAAAATTGAGTGTTGGAAGGTGAGGGTATGAAAGTGAGAATTTGATAAAATTTTGTCCTTAACTATAAATAGACCAAGCTTTACCTTAATTGCACTGGCCACCTTGAACTTTTCACCGTCTACATTTCCTCCCCAAAATTTTTAACCGCCTCACACTTAAGCCCACGCCTCTCATTTTAGCCCCCAAACTTCTATTTATTATATTTTAACCCCTAAAACTTTTAAATTTTTGATAGTTAAGTCCAACTAACTTAAATTTTCAGTCCCCCTAGTTTCCATAATTTGGTTAACCTCCCCAATTAAATTTTATTTATTTAAAGCCTAACTTTTAATATCATATAATTCTATTTTCCTAATTATTATTAAAAAACAAATTGGGGTGTTACAGTAATGGATTAGAAAAATAAAAATACAAAAATTAAAAATAATTTCTGAAACCTAATAATAAGAAAGATGATGTAAAGGAGACGAAAGAAGATATATGAGAATATATGAAAAAGAATAAATAAATTGAATTTGAAATATATGAAATAACTAAAGGTAGTACAGTCTTTATATGTTAAAGTTAGGGTTAATTTGCAGCAAATAAAAAGGAGGAGATGGTGTGTATAATTTTTAAAAGCAAAAGAAGGTTTTTTTTTATTTTTTTTTTTCATAGAGAGATTTTTTGTCCTTTTCTATTTTCATAAAGGAGTAAAATGTATTTAGCCTTTAAAATAATAATAATTTGGTTTGAGTTGGTGGCATGAGGATAAATGAAAATAATAGCACTAACATAGGTCGAAGAAAAAGAACAACTGAAATAAACACACAAACCTACGACCGAACTATAACTCCTTTTCTCTTTCTGATCCTACCCATCATTTCTCTCTCTCATTCTATCTTTTTTTGTCTTTTATTGAAAATATTTTGGCTATATTTGGATAGATTATAGGGTGTTTTGGAGTTTCCACTTTGGAAAAATAGATTTTAGGTATGAATTGAGAGAATATAATAGTGGATTGGGAAAATGTGATGTTTTGAGATTTTTACCTCTGAAAAATGTTATGGGGATGGGCTAGATGAATGTGACAGTAGGTTGAAGAATGTGATGAATTTTTATTTATATTTAAGATGGTAGGTAGAAATTATTTTAAAAGTAAAATAATATTTGATTATGTTTTAGTGGAAGATAATTTGTACCATATATAAAAAAATTAATTACTTTTTATTTAGTTAGTGGTAAGAATTTTAATTTAATATTAATTTAAATATATAATTATAATTATAAAATATGTAAGATATATATGTAAATAATGATTGGGTATGGTTGTAGTATATTATTCTAATAATTAATCAAATAATAATATAGTAGTTGAATTAATATTTGATAGAATGTGCTTACTGTATAAAATTTTATATTGGTTTTGTTTGTGTATTATGAGAAATGAATTTTAAATGTTTGGTATGTTGAACAAAACTGTTTGTAGATTATATCATTAATTTTTCTTTATTTTGTATTGCATTTTCAAGTTAGTTTATAATCTTTTTAAAATAGTTGCACGTGAATGGGTTACAATATTCATTATTTAAAATAAATATGATGGCATTTAAATTTTTTTGGGATAATAACCATTTGATAGTCAAAATAAATTGGCTATTACTTTTGGAAGCTCAAATAGCTCAAGCTATAGTTGATCTTAAAAGATCATGGAAGATAAAGACCTCTAGATTAGAGCACTCAAATGTTGGAGAGTTTATCCAAAATCGTTCACCTTCCTCAAACCATGTTAACAATGAGAAGCAAATGGATGAAGTGCCCCCTCAGCATGACTCAGTGTAGAAATCTAAACACTCCACAACATCCTTTGTTACACTATCCGTACAAAAATTGCAAGGGAGGATAGCTGACACTATTAGAACTTAGTATGGTAGACCTTTGCAAAATTTTCTTGTGTACTCAAAATCATACACTAAGAGGATTGATACATTAAGGATGCCGATTGGTTACCAGCTACCAAAGCTCAAACAGTTTGATGGGAAAGGTAATCTGAAGCAAAACATTGCCCATTTCATGGAAACATGCAATAATATAGGAATTGATGGTCACCTCATCGTAAAGTAGTTTGTAAGATCACTCAAGGGAAATGTGTTTGGTTGGCATATTGATTTGGAGCCTGAGTCCATTAATAATTAGGCAAAAATAGAGAGAGAATTTTTGGAGCCTGAGTCCATTAATAATTACAGCACATATCGTGTTATGAGTATGATCAAGCTTATCAATGCAAAGTAGTGGAAGAGTGAGCCAGTTGTTGACTACATCAATCATTGGCATACACGGAGGTTGAATTGCAAGGACAAACTGTTAGAAGTCTCAACAATAGAAATATGTATCCAAGGAATACAATAGGGGCTTCTTTATATTGGCTATTCGTGCTTATGACATGGAGTTAAGCATTGTAAACTATAAAGTTGCTTTTTTGGTGGAGGATCAAAAGAAATATAGAATAGATTTAAAGAGGAATGAGAAGTCTACCAAAGCTACTATGAAAGAATCAATGGTGATTACCAATCAAAATCTCTACCAATGGTAACAAAGGTGAAAAGCATGATCAACTTATGCCAACTGAAAAATGTCAACTTACGTAGAAAGAATTGTAAGAAAAAGGATGTCCATTCTTTGACTATGTCATCTCGCAAATCTTTGATTAGTTATTGGCAAGAAAGATGATTGAGTTACGGGGTTGAAACATTTTGATGAAGTTGGTAAGATGAATGGCCTAAAATATTGTAACTATTATCAAGTTGCAAGCCATCTTATAAAAACTATTTTGTGGTTAGCAAAAAAATCATGATGTTGACAAAAGATGAAAAAATCATCCTTGATATTGAGGATGTGGTAGATGCAAATGTTGTTAGTGTCGCAACTGTTACAAATATCGCTTGAATCTAGAAAAATGTTTTCTCCCCACTTATGGGGGTATCGAAGATGCTTCAATTTAGAAGCATTGATCCAATCCTATCCGAAACTTTGTCCATTGATAATAAAAAAGAGTCAAATACAAGTTCATTTTGATTAGCTAAGGACTGGCTTGGGATTTACACCAAGTGAGCCAATCAAAATACGTGTGATGTGGAAAGATAAATGCGTTAGTGCCCAACATATTACAGCTAAAAAAGATAAAAATAATAGAAGTCAAAAGTCAAGTGATCGATGCATCTTTGTATTCGATTGATTGAGCATTCACACCACCTTTCCTTCTGTCTTTGAAAGACTTGGTCAGAATCCAACACTTTGTAGAGGGCCTACTATATGTCATTATCCATGAGGTTCGGTCTTTAATCAACTTGGAAGTAATGTTGTAGAAAAAATAACAAAAAAATAACAGTGATAAGGCAAGCACGATGGAATTAAGAATTATGGGTCAAACTATTTGCTTACCTCAATCAAGTAGAGCCAAATCCTTGATTTTGATCATCATTATGGATAGACTAGTGAAGGTAATGCAATATAACATGAGACATTCATCTGATGAAAATAGTGGACATGAGGGCAAAGTAAAGGTTACCATAAGCTCTAACTATATAAGCGTTATAAAGAGCCAACCTTCAATATGTTGGAGAGTTCAATAGATTGATTGTGGGTGGCTTTGTGTAAACCATAAGTTATCTTAGGTGTAGAATGATGTTTATCCCTATTGTGGAAGCAAATGGAGTTATACAATGGAGGGTTGCATTTCAAATGGTAGAGGTCGTAGATAGTATACAGTCTTATGATGAAAAAAATAATACGTCTCACTCATGTTTTCATGTTGTTGTTAATGAAGAGTCTAACCCAGACATCTCTAAAGATGAAATCTAAGAAACTCCTCCATAACTTGAAAATGGTGGATAGGAAACTATTAATGAACTTAAAGAATTGAATCTTGGCACAATAGAATCTCCATGTCCCATATTTGTAAGTTCTTTCCTAATATTTGAAGAGAAAGAAGAGAATTTAAAACTTTGAGTGAGTATAGAGATGTCTTCCCTTGGATATATAAAGAGATGCCAAGATTGGACCCTAAGGTTGACATCCATAAGATTGGACCCTAAAGTTTCCATCCGTCATCTTAGTATAAGGCATGGAGTGTGCCTAATAAAGTAGTCATAGTGTATTCTCTATCCAAAGCTTGTTCCTCAAGTTGAAGCTGAATTAAACAAACGTATTGATGCTAGATTCATCAAAGAAGTCAAGTATTCAATGTAGATATCCAGCACCATTCTTGTCAATAAGAAAACCAACCAAATATGCATTTGTATCGACTTTTGAGACTTAAATAAAGTGTGCTTGAAAAATAATTTTCAATTACCTATCATTGAGCTCAATGTCGATGCAACTATTGGTAATAAAGCTTCATCTTCTATGGGTGAGTCTTCTTGATACATCAAAATCAGCATGTTACTGCCAGATGATGAGTGTATAGCTTTTCATACTTCAAAGGGAACTATTATTATAAAGTGATATCTTTTGGGTTAAAAAATACATGTGCCACTTACCAACATCCTATGTAGAACATCTTCGATGATATGTTGTACAAAAGGTTGAATGCTATACTGATGATTTGGTTGTCGAAAGTAAAAAAAAAAAAGTGATCACTTGGTAGATTTTCGGTGGCATTCAATTGGTTAAGAAAATATAACTTGAAGATGAATCCTTTTAAACATGTGTTCAATGTTATACCTAGCAAGTTTCTTAACTTTATAGTTTATCATTGAGGTATTAAGGTTGATTTTACAAAGATAGATTCAATCTAGAAAATACTTGCATTAAGGAACTTAAAGGAATTGCGGAGCTTGCAATGTAGTCTTACATTTATAGAAAGGTTCATATCAAACATTGCTGGAAGGTGCCAACCATTCAATAACTTTATGAAAAAGGATGCCCTTTTCAGAATGCCAAAATGCTTTTGAAAGTATAAAGAAACACCTTTTGAACCCACCGGTGTTTGGAGCCCCTATATTTGAAAGGCTGTGTATTTATATATTGTAGCACAAGAAAGGTCAATTGGCACTCTCGTGGCTTAACATAATGAAAAGGGTAAAGAAAGGGCACTATATTACCTAAGTAGATCTCTAACTAGAAATAAACTAAAATATTTCCCTATTGAGTAGATCTGCTTAGCATTATTCTATGCCATCATGAAGCTAAAGCATTATTTTGAAGTATACTTCATAAAACTCATCTCTCATGTCGATCTAGTTAAGTTTGTTATGTCAAGACTGATGCTATCTAAGAGATTGGCAAAGTACTTTATCATATTCAATCAATATAAGATCACCTATGTGTAGTAAAAAATGCTATTAAAGGATAACCTTTTGCTGATATCTTGGTTGACCATTCTATCATTGAGAGTAGGAGTTAGATGATGATCTCCTCGGTGAAAATGTTCTCTATATTGAAATTTTCCCAACATAGATGTTGTTCTTTAATGGAGCAACTAAATCTGATAGATCAAGGGGTGGGATTGTTTTCACTTCACTCAAAAAGTAAGTATTGACATATTCCATTGTGTTAGATGAGTTGTGCTGCAACAATGTTGTTGAGTACCAATCTTTGATCATTGGACTTCAAATGATCTTAGAAATAGAGATTATGTAGATTGAGATCTATGGCAACTCAAAATTAATCATCAATCAATTTTTGAAAGAATATGAAGTCAAGAAAAAGGACCTAGCAAGCCTCAAATCTATTGAAGAAATTTGAAAGTGTTGGCCTAAACTATATCCTAAGAAAGAAAAATAGGACTGCTGATGCATTGGCTAACCTGGCAACTACTCTTGCTTTGTTTAAAAGAGAAACAACAAATGTTCTTATATGTAACTGGTGGATTGTGCCATCTTTTACTAAACTCGATCATGAAAATTAAAATACCATATCAATGTTCATTAGTAATGACTTAGACTGGAGGAGTCTACTTTTTGATTATTTAAAGTATGGAAAGTTGCCAAATGATCCTCACCATAAGATAGAAGTACGATGGAGATCATCTTATTTTATCATGTACAAAGATACTTTGTATCGTCAGTCTTTTGAAGGTAATTATCAATATTGCTTGAGTGGCGAAGAAGTAGTTGAAGCCATGGCTGAAACACATTTAGGGTTTGCAACGCTCACCAGTCTACTCCTACGCTTCATTTTCTGATCAAAAGGATGGATTACTATTGGTTGATGATGGCTAAAGATTGTTTAGAGTATGCAAAGAGGTGTGATGTTTGCCAGTTGTATGCAAATTTCATATATTAGCCTTTAGTGTGTCTATATCCTACTATTGCTTCATGGCCATTCGATGATTGGGCTTTCGATGTAATAGGACCTATTATTATAAAGTCATCTACTATACATACTTACATATTGGTGGCTACTAAGTACTTCTCCAAATGAGCAAAGATGATTTCTCTTAAGAAAATAAAGAGCAAAATAATAGTTGAGTTTATTTGTTCAAACATTATCTTTCGATATGGAGTACCTCGCTACATTATCACTGACAATGGGTAATTTTTTTATAACAAGTTGATGGATAAGTTATGTGCATAGTTTGATTTCAAGCGGCATAACTCTTCTATGTGTACTGCAATAGCAAATGGTTTAGTTGAAGCATTCAATAAGACCTTGTGTAGTCTCCTAAAGAAAGTAGTGTCATAGTCAAAAGAGATTGACATGAGAAAGTTAGAGAAGTAATTTGGGCATATAGAATGACACATTGGACTACCACTCAGGCTACTCCATATTTTTTTGTGTATAGAGTTGAAGTTGTCGTCTATCTTGAAAGTCAAATACCTTCACTCCATATCATAATTCAAGAAGGACACCACCAATGAAAATGCTCTTCTTAGACAAGAGGAACTAGAAGTATTGGATGAAAAAAGACTTGAGGCTTAGTAGCAACTAAAGTGCTACTAAACTCGCATGATGAAAGCATTTAGCAAAAACGTTCACCCTTGAATATTTCAAGTTGAGGATTTAGTCTTGGTAGTGAGAAGGCCTATTATCATCACCCAGCGAATGGGAAACAAGTTTTTATCAAAGTGGGAAGGCTTTTATTTGGTGAAAAAGCTTAAACAAACGGTGCCTATAACTTGATCAATAAAGATGGACTACACATTGGCCCCATAAATGATAAGTTCCTAAAATGCTATTATCCATGAAGAAGCTTACTCCTTGATGTGTGAGCCTAAACTGTATGTTACTCATAACCCGCATTAGTATAAACTTTGTACGGTACCCATCAGTGGTAGTTCATGTAGATAAATTGCAAACCCATTCCACTGAAAGTATTTCATATGGTTAAAGTGTAGAAATACTTTACCTCATCCAAGGTGGCTAAGCTATGGATACTCCTAGCTTGCATGAGTATAAACTATGTACGATTTCCCTCAAAATTAAGAAAAACATTTCTTTAAACTATATGTGACTCGATCCCCATGATGGGGTATGTAAGCAGCTTAGATCTTATTTTTAAAGTTCAATCATATTTTAAATAAGTTTGGTTTGTTTTGGAGATAGCTAATTTTGCCTGTAAGCTTAAGCCATTTGTTTAATAATTCAATTGCTAAAAACATTTGGCGTGATCTTGTTTAGTTGGTAGTATTATGATGATTGCATAAAAAAGAAAAGAAAGCAAAATATTGATAAAAAAAAAGAACATTTATTGCATATGAAAATAATAGATCTTCTTTTAATTAATTATGCTAATTAAAAATATACTAAGAGCTAAGTGCTCAAGCAAATAAGTCGAATGTTGCTAGATCCTGATGAGATTTTTCAAGCAGTGCCTCTATCCTCTTCAAAGTCTCAACCTCTTGTTAGTGAAAAATAGAGCTCTCTCAATCCTCAAGATTTTTTCCCCTCAGTAGCTAGTTCTTTTTGAATGGTGGATAGGTTTTCTTCAACTTTATGGAGTGATAAGTTAGTATGCTCTTCCTTGCTGCCAACTCAACTAACTACATCTTAGTTCTTCTTACTGCTTGATCAATTGGAAAAGTTCTACCTTCAAATTGTTCACCTCTTCAGCTCATTCAATTTCTATTCTCTTGACTTTAGAAATATCTTGTTTTGTAATAATTTCTTTCTCATGAGTCTTTTGCATCTCTCTCTGAATCTAATTCAAACTTGACTTTCATGTAGTTGAAATAGCCTTAAAGAAAAGCCCCAAGTGGCTCTCTGAGATGAGGTGCCTTTCACCTTTAGTCTTTATAACTCAGGAACAAAAGTCAAAGAACTTTGGTAGCTGAGGATGGCCGTGATAGAGCATCAAATGTCTTCCCAGGATATTTAAACATATTTTTGTCAAGCAACAACTTCTCTACAATCACACAATAGATACACTATTAGAATCTATCATAAGCATATAGCATGCTGCAACAAAGCACATATAGCTTCTAAGAAAGAAGGTTGGCAGGCTATAGCACCAAGTAGCTCTTTGGCAGATGAGCGACTTATCATAAAAATCTCCACGTATTGGCAATATGCAAAAATCTACAAAGATCTCATAAAGAAATTGATAGTTCTCTAATAGCAGTATGTAATGTGTTTATAAAAAGGTACAACAGATTGAGAAATGCTTAAAGGATGTTCTTATTGCAGATGTACATAAAATGATAGACACAATAGTTGCATAGATCTTGTATTGATGAAGCGTGTCTATATATGGCCCAACATGTTCTCTGCCCACTCCTAATAGTTGGTCTGATAGGATACCTCACCAAACTTAGATTGGTAGAATTCTTCACGAGAATCTATTAATAGTTTGATGATGGCTCAGAAATAAGAGCTCTACAAGTGTAGTTTTGACATCATAGAGTGATGACTTTAACAACCAGACCTTAGAATGAGCTAAAATATTAGAGTGTTGATCAATCATCTCTTTGGTTGTCTTCTCAAACTATTCAGGAATATACATAAAGTAGTTTGATTGAGCCTTGGAGGATTGAGCATCCACAATTGATTTACATACCCATAGGGTGGTGCTTTTGACTTTGAAGATGTCTTCATTACCCCAAATCATGATACATGAGTTGTTCTGCTATGATCCTTAATGTCTATCTTCATGATTTGTTTTGAAATTTTACATGAAAATGGTAAAAGGGGAAGAATGGGTCTTTTATATAATGGAGGTATTTTTGTTTAAAGTTCATACCTCTAGTTGATATGGAAAACGTACACTCCCTTGTCACTGCAAATCTATGCAATATGCGAAGAAAGAAAGTATTTGGAAAAGTAATTGTGTTAACAAAAAAAGGAATGAAGAGAGGGATTAAAGATTTTAAACAAGTGAGCATTCGAGCATACAACTAGTTATTGGGAGTCTAGTAGTGGTCTCAAGTTGTAGTAAAATTATTGAGCAAATTTCAATGAAGTGTAGCAGTTAGCTACAAAAGAATATGAGAAAGAAATTAGCATTCACATAGTCATTGTCTATGACATTCTGTCAAATATGAGCTATGCTATAATGAAATAAGTTTGTGAATAAAAAAAACCAAAGCACTCCTCACCAATATACAAATCAATTAGCTAACTCATGAGGAAAGATACCACAATGTGTAATTAAAGAAGTATGCATGCATTTCAGAAGAACAACAAAAGAAATGAAAAGAGAGAGAGAAGCTCGAGCTGTGTTTACAATGTTGCTGAAAATTAGGTGTTGTAGTTTTTCCTCTATGTAGGAGCAGACTGGCGCTATAGTAAGGAAAATTTCCAACTCTTGAAATAGATATTCTAAAGAAGGAAATTAATAATTTGCTTCCATGATTAAGTTGATTATACTTATCTCTTACCTAAAGAATATGGATCATTAGATAGAAGGAAATAATTGATTATCAGTTGGCAAAGTTTGTTAACTATGATTATCTTCTCAACTAGCAGATCATCCTCAATTTAGAAGGAGACTAAGTGTTAATTAGGTGTTGTTAGATCATGAAGACGTGAGGTAGGGCCATGCTTTTAGTAAAATATATAAAAACATTGGTTGAGTGAA
Source organism: Jacaranda copaia (assembly GCA_014898725.1). Classification (NCBI taxonomy): domain Eukaryota; kingdom Viridiplantae; phylum Streptophyta; class Magnoliopsida; order Lamiales; family Bignoniaceae; genus Jacaranda; species Jacaranda copaia. The sequence continues at coordinate 550,537 of JACGDI010005252.1, read as the reverse complement.
AAAGGAGGAACTAAAAGGTTCGAGTTCTTTACGCAGCAAATTTTTCCCTAGCTGGTGCATGTAATAGTAATATGAAATTGATACTTTTTCTTTGGTTCATTAAACATCAAACCATGTGGATGATAAGCATTAAAAAAAAGAAAAGGATGAAGGTTTGCATATTGTTGGGTTGGAGCCTTTATTTTTTCACAAATATAAGCTATACCAATCCCTTTTGTTTTTTTTTTCTTTTTCCTCTTTGGCTGCTGAGATATGGGACTCATGTATCTCCAAAAAAAGAAAAAGAAAAATAAAAAAGGAAGGCAAATAGATGCTTTGGCGTTGAAATTTAATCCTTTGTTACTGTTTTCGTGAAAAGAGATACCATCCAAGTTTGCTCACAAAATTGCAGATGAGTTAATTCATCTATATTTGTTTTAAGGCCTTTATTCGATATAGAATTCATATGCCCACATAGATTGTAACATCCTAAACCATAAATGTGAGAAGAAGTTAAAATTAAAATTATCAATTTAACGATTAAGACTTAAAGGAATTAGACTAACTAAAATATTTAGGAAAGACAAAATAATAAGAAAATGGGTTTGGCCTTAATCAAAGTAAATTTAAAACAAAAAAGAGCTCTAGTGGGTATTATGAAACTTGGAGGACTAGAAAATTAAGTAAATTAGGTTTGATTGCCAAAATTATGGAATTAAGAGGGCTAATGCATAAAAAACAAAAACTGAGGGACTTAATTAAAACTCAAGGGCAAAGTGAGAGGCGCTTAACGATTGGAGGATTTATTTGAAAGTGGTGCGAAACATTTAGGGCAAGATTGTAATTAAGCAAAAGATTATATATATATATATATATATAGATAAAGGCCCTTAATTTTGTTTAATTGTTAAATAATAGCCCAACTCTTCTCCAAGCTTGAAACCTTTACATTTTAGCTCAAATGTTGAAACCAAATTGATAAATGCACTCTCCTCATCATGTTGAACACAACCATACCAAATAACCTTAAAAATAATAGGTAAAAGAGGAGGAACAAGATAGCTGATGGTGAAGGGGAGCAATAATGATAGGTTGCTATGTTTTGGTAGCAAAACTAGAAATTGGTAAGTAGGTTATGTTGGGTTTGACATGGGGAAAGTGGTGTTGGGTTTAATTTGAGGTTTGGTGGTTGGAGGAGGAATAATTAAGGTCGAAAAAAAGCAGCAGCGTGAGGATTGTTTTCGGCTTAATTTTTTGGGAAAGAGGTGATGGAAGGAGAAATAGTTGAGGGGGTTGATTGAGTTCATTGAGGCGTGTCTTTGGGGTGGGTCAATTTGAGCTTCGACAGCAGACAGCGGTGCTCCAGCGACACGCTAGTAACCTGGGTATAGTAGTCTGGAAATTCTATTTCGGACTCATCCAAGCTAAAATTGGACTTTAAATTGGACTCAAACTCAGTCTAATTGGGTAAATTTTTATTTAATTAATTGATTGTAGTCATTCACCGAGTTCTCACTAGTTTATAGTTTACCTTAATTTGATTGGATTGAAACCTAAATTGATTTGGGATTGGATAAGAAATTAATTTAAATAGAACAATCTTATTGGCAAGACTTTAATTATAAATTTAAGCATTAACTTTGGGATAGCAAGGACCTAGTTAAAGCCGTTAACCTAAATTGGCATGATCAAAAAAGTTAAAAGCTATAAACTTGTAAATAGTTAATGACAAGAACTTAATTGACTAAATAAAAGAAATTGACTTGGCTAATGTCAAAATGTTATGATAACATTAACCATAGTCCACCAAGTGAAAGTTGAGTCGTTTGTTGATCAAACTACTTATAAAATATAAAATAAATGAATATCCCTAAAATAGTATATGTGATAGTAATTAATACAAGAAATGTAATACTATTAGAACTAGTTTTCTTATATTACGAGTTAAATGAAAATTGGTAATTAGGACATGGACGTGATAGATACATAGGAGGTTGTCATTGCACGAGAGTTATCTAGTGAGTTTATATTATATTTCTTTGATACAAAAAGAACATATATAATTATTAATATATCATTGTTGCTTGATCCTTTCTAGTGTTGAGATTCAATAATTACTAGTTGTTTATTCTATGCTATCTTTTGGCTACTATATTACTTTTGATAGCCTATCTGAACTATTCTTCTTGTCTGTAGCTCCTAAGTTGTTGCTATTTATATTCCTCACTTATATATACTTATTTATTAGTGAGTAGATCACTATTGTTCGATCTTCTCTTGTTGAAAATTATTGTTTGGCCATGCTATACTAATCTTTGATTTTAGTGTTGATCTTGAGAGTCTATGGTACTATTCTTCTCCTTTGATCATGATTCTTGAGGTATTGTAATTTGAATTCCCTATCCATTATGTGATGTTGAATTTTTTACTCAAACGATTTAATCAATTCATGTTTACACTAGTTTTGGAAAGTAAACTGCTTGTGAAATTCACCACACATTGCTCCTTTACATTGATTATGGTTCTTGTTTAATTATGATTTATGCTATCACTTGAAATTGGTGATTGTGTGTGAGATAAAGGTTTTCATGTTTTCAAAAGTGGAGAGATAAGGTAGGAGAATCACCAATAGCTTAATTGCAAAAATGTTTACTCATTTGTAATTGATTAATTTCCCAATCAAATGTACAAGCATTGTATTCTGCATCTTTGTGAGAACCCTAGTTCTCTTATAGTTTTTGTGTTCGATTATTATTATCCTATATTGCTCAGTCATCCCATCATTATTAACTCACTATGTCATTTGGACTTGTAGTTTTGTAATGTTTCTTTCAATTGTTTCCCCAGATAGAACTCGTGAAAGCTATAAAGAAGTAACTCCTGACTGTACATATTGTGTATATCTTTTCTCTGATGTAACTAAGTAGTGCTAGAGACTCATATGACCTTATTGTAATATAAACTTGTGTACCTTGTTTGTGTTATCTTTGAATATAATAGTTTTAGAGAAGAGTGGAAAATTAAGAGCTAATGTCTATAGTGCACTATTGTTTTTTTCAAAGTAATTAGATTGTCTAAGTAATTTGGAATGCTTGAGTGATAAAGTGTAGCAGTCCAACTAGAGGCATACACCTCTGGTTCAGGGCATTATAGACGTGGTATTAGAGCCTAAGTTAGCAAGGACTTAGGCAAATATGGGAAAATAACCCCTGGAATAGGAATTGGTGAGTCTAGTGAAAGTTAAGCTCAACTCTAGAAATTGGCCAGTATGTGAATACTTGGGAAAATGTCCAATGCCGAGTGGTAAGAGATGATAACAGGGCAGTCATCTAGTGTACAATCTTTTCATTTGAATGTTGAACATCGGACTCTGTGATTAAGGAAGTGGATACCTTGGGCTTTACATGTTTGTAAGTATTATTATAGGGTGAGTAATGTATTTTTGCTATATTTTGTACTTGAAAATGATAGTAAATATAATAATGATGTAGTAGCTATTTGAGATTATGCTAATAGAATAAAATTTGTATAACTACAAGATAACCAGAGAACATAGGGAAGGTAAGGAACCTATGGGATATGAGAGAAAAGAAAAGAAGGGTAATAAACTTAGTGGAAATGAGTTAAAGCTTCTTGAGTTGTGTAGAGACTAAGAGAGACATATCTTTGAATTAACTTGTAAATTGGAGCGTAAAAATGTGGAGCTCTTTCAAAGAGAGAAAATCATAGGGGTGAGAGAAAATGAACTTAACATGCTTCTAGAAGAGAGAGAAATAAAGAAAATAAGGATAGTGGAAGATAAATTAGAAAAGTTGCGATTAATGAAAAAGTATGTGAAGGACTCACAAAGACATTTTAAATAGACTCATCAAAGGATGATAGAACAACTCGGAGACGTGATGGTGACTTGGAAACATGATAGACCTACTAATGGACACCCTAAGGGATGTAGAGGTAAGGCCCTCAAGGCTACTACCATCTTAAGAAATTAGAGAAGGAGATTAGGTATGAATAAAAGAAATATGAGAAAAGGATCTAGAAGAGAGAGAGAATGAGGAGGAAGAGGTGGATCTAGAAGAAGAAGATGCTATAGAGGAAAATAAAAAGTATATGCAATAAGATGGATGACAGGACGATGAAAGGAAGGTAGGAAATATAGAAATGAATGTTGATTTGGATGATGAGGATGCATAGTCCACGATTATAGACATTAAGGACTGAGGATAAAAGGTATCTATGTAAAACTGTATGCAATAGTGTTACTGTAAATGCAGCCTTATAGATAATAGATCTCGTGTGTTAAAATAGTATTTGCCTTAGGCCTACTCATTTTTGTATGCTACTAGCTAGGTAAAATAGTTAGCTTAGAAAAAATTGTTTATAAAGAAATTTTGTTTTGAATTGATGAACAAAATGTGTTTAATTTATATGAAAATTATATATGGAAAAGAAAGAGAAAGGAAAGAAGAAGAAGAAAAAATAAAAGAATAATATGTGATGAATGGATTTTTCTAATCTTCCCATGAGTTCGAAGAGTAGGTAATACTATACAACCTCGAGAGGAATTCAAACTATGAGATGACTTCATATGAAAAATCTCAAGCTTACTCTTTGGCTTCCTTAGGTCACAGAGGACGATCTTAAGGTAAGTGAACTAGTACTTGAAACAACCAAGAGAGAAATAATTCCAGTTACGAACAACCACAAAGTGTCAAAAAAGTAGATTAGAATTCGCTTGTCAATCCACCAGAGCAGGGGCAATTAGCAGAATAGATGTATACTATGTGGCGGCAATTTATGTAATTCTGCTACTAGCAAGGCCAAAGTCAAATCAAAGGCAATAAAGGCCAAACGGAAGACCAAACTTTGGAACAGTTTCTCTATTTTCAAACTTCAAAATTTACAAGCAAACCTAATGATTAGAAAGTGGAAGCATGGGTGAGGGAATTGAAAATATTTTTTGAGCACTACATATTTTGACAAATAAAAGGTTAGATATGCCACGTTGTTTTTGGAAAAAGCAGCTCATCATTGGTGGAGGTTGGTGGAGCGATGATGGGAGTGAGATAGAGTCCCTCAAACTTGGGAGAACTTTACTCAGAAGTTTATGAATAAATTTGTGGCACAATAGTGAAGAATGCTTGGGATTGAGAGTTCATGGACTTGATCTAAGGGCAGATGTTAGTGGGACAATATGGGGCCAAGTTCAACAAACTAATTCAGTGTGTGCCACGTATACTTAGAGATAAAGAATGAAGAACTAGAAAATTTGTTGAAGGACTTGGCTTGAGATTCAACCAGCCCTCATCCCCTATGACGTGCCAAACTATGATAGAGTTGTGGAAAAAGCCTTACAAGTAGAATCAGAATTTAGAGAACTGTAGAAAATTGAGAAAAATGTCAAATGTGGAAAAATGTTTAGGTTTGGGGAGAAATAGCTTAAGCTTCAAGTTGGAATGCCAAAGCCTCATCCCTACTGGGTAGGAGAAACACCCAACTCAACATAACTAAGGTAAAAAAAGAACTATGGATATTATTGGAATATAGGTCATGAAGAGGTAGAGTGTTGGAAAACGTGTATGGGTTGCGGTAGCAATCAACACCTACTTCAAGATTGTCTTCACCTCCACACACCCTCATAGATCATGGAAGGTAAGGATAAGCAGATGGCAAGATCTAGTGGAAAGCCTAAAGTTTAGGTACATGCATACACCTTTATTGGTGAAAATATGCTAGACTTCAGTAATATTGTAGAAGGTATGATCTCTATTTATAATACTGATAGCATGGCTTTATATGATCCTGGTGGTACTCATTTTTTTATATCTACACACTTTACATCTAAACTAAACTTACATTTGAAAAAGATGCTATACAAATTAGAAATACAGACACCTCTAGGTATGGGGTTGGTGATTGACAATGTATACAAAGCTTGTCCAATTAGAATTGGAAAAGGGAAATATTTGGTGAATCTTATAGAAATGTCAATACATAACTATGACTTAATTTTAGGAATGGATTGGTTGTACCACCATCAAGCCTGGATAAATTGTTGCACTAAACAAATTAAACTTAGGAAAGCATATCCATTCCAACATGCCTTTTGAGTGATTCTACCCTACGAATACTGCTTATATCCATCATAGGGATTAGATAGATCTTGAGAGTAAGAGGTAAAAGGTTTTTAGCTTATCTCATTAACAAACCTTGAGATAAGGCAGAACTGGAAGAAGTGATAGTGGTAAACATATTTCCTGATGTGTTTCTAGAAAAATTGAATTCATTGCCCCTTAATCATGAAATAGAATTTATCATCCACACCTTTCCTAAAATAGAACCATTTTCAAAGGCTTTATACTACATGGTGCTAATAAAATTGAAAGAATTGAAAAAGCAATTGCATGAGCTATTAGAAAAATACTTATGCAACCCAGTGCCTCCCTATAGGGAGTATTAATGCTATTTGTTAACAAAAAAGACAGAACACTCAAAATATGTGTTGATTATCTAGAGGTAAATCGGGTCATTGTTAAGAACAAATGCTCTTTGTCCCACATAGAGGAGCTCTTTGATTTACTGCAGGGTTCTACCTTTTTTTTTCTAAATTGGACCTTAGATAAGGTTATTACCAATAGAAAATTTGAGAGAAAAATATACCAAACACGGTATTTAATTATAATTGTAGTCACTATGAATTCATTGTGATGCCATTTGGATT
>JACGDI010005252.1:442672-543730 GCA_014898725.1 Jacaranda copaia | reverse complement strand
TGATTTTCATTGATGATATCCTAATGTGCTCAAAGACAGAAGATAAACATGTGAACTATCTGTGCGCAAAGACAGAAGATAAACATGTGAACTATCTATGCTTGGTCCTGGAAACTCTTCAAGAACATAAGTTGTACACTAAGTTTAGTAAGTGTGGATTTTGGTTAGAATGCATAACCTTTTTGGGACACATCATAGCTAAAGATAAGATAGGAGTTGACCCCACGAAAGTTGAAACAATAGTAAGTTGGAAACAGCTAGAGAAAGTGATAGAAGTATAAAACTTTTGAAGACTCACTAGGTGTACTCAGAGGTTTGTACAAGATTTCTCCAAGCGAGCAAACCTATTGACTAGGTTGACCTAAATGATCAACATTTTGAATGGAATGAGGAGTGCAAATTGAGTTTCAAAGAGTTAAAAAGATAATTAACCTCCGTACTAGTTTTGGCTCGTCTTGATGAGTTAGAAGGTTCGTGGTGTACACAAATGCCTCGAAGGATTAACTTAGGTGCATGCTAAAGAAAAAAGGATGAGTGATTGCTTATACATTGAGAAAACTTAAGATACATGAGCAAAATTACCCTACTCACGATTTAGAGTCAGCGGTAATAATTTTTGCCTTCCTTAAATGGAGACATTACCTTTATGGGGCAATTTTTGAGGTTTACATAGATCACAAAAGCTTAAAATATCTATACTCCCAAAAGTATTGGAATATGCCGCAATAATGGTGGATGGAGTTCCTTGAAGGCTATAATTGTACTATTATTTATCACCCAGGAAAGGCGAATGTGGTAGTAGATACATTGAGTCAAAAAGATAGGTTAGCATATATACAAGGAAAAAGAGGGTGAGAGGACTAAGAACGAGATTTTGTTGTAAAAATGAAATGTTGTACATAGATTATAGGACTTGGTATCCAGCCTGAATTATATGATGAACTACAAAGAACTTAGGCAGAAGATGAGTGGATTGTGAAGCAACAAAATGCCGTTCCCAACCCTAAAATTCCAGAATTCAACATTGACAATCAAGGCATCCTATTATATTGCTAACATATACATGCTTGAAAAGCTAAAAGGAAGGCTTTTAGATAAGGTGCATAAGACCAATTTTGCAGCATATCCTAAAGACACAAAAATGTACAACAATCTGAAAAGACACATTTAGTGGAACAAAATTAAAAGGGACATTACAAATTATGTACAGAAATGTATGACTTACTAGCTAGTAGAAAAAGAACAACAATGACCATCAGGGGTCTTATAGCTACTTTTGATTCTCGATTAGAAGTTGGAGCAAGTTACCATGGACTTTGTAATAGATCTACCCATAGTTTGTGGTAGGTATGATAGTATATGGGTGATAGTTGATTGTTTGACCAAGTCCACTTACTTTTTATCAGTCATTACCGAGTTGAGAAATTAGTAGATCTCTACATCAAAGAAATTATTCAATTGTATGGAATTCCAAGTAGTATTATGTCAGATTAGGGTCTTAAATTCACATCAAGGTTATGGAAAAGCTTACAAGGACATCACACTTTAGATTTTGGGTGAAGCTGGGGCAAGCATCTCTCATTGATAAAGTTTTCTTATAACAGTAGTTGTCAAGCAGCTACATTGATAGCACCCTAAGAGGCTCTATATGGTCAAAAGTGCTAATCTCTTCTACAGTAAGATCTCGATAAGCTAAAAAATACTAATAACAAAACACCAACAAGTATGCAACCTGAATTCATATAAGAAGCTATTAACAAGGTTTAGATAATAAAATAATAAATGAGAGCCGCACAAGACTGATAAAAGAGTTATGTTGACAAACGAAAGAAATATTTGGAAAAGGAGAGAAGCTCAGCCCAAGGTATATTAGACCCTTCAAAGTTTGTGAACAAATCGAGCCAGTAGCTTAAAAATCAATGTTACCACCAAATGTCACTAGAATACATGATGTGTTCCATATTTCATAGCTCAAGAAATATTATCCAAATCCTTCCCATATCATGCCCCTTGAGAATGTTCCACTATAGCGAAACCTTTCCTATGAAAAATGACCTATCAATTTTTTAGATAAGAAATTTTAGGAACTCCAGAACAAAAATTACCCTAAGTAAAGTTGTTGTGGAGAAACTAGAACACAGAAAAAGCAACCTGGGAGCGAGAAAACTTCATGCGGTAACATTACCCTGAGCTCTTCTAACTCCTAGGTATGAATTTGGGTATCAAATTCATTTAGGGGGGAAGAATTGTAACACCTTAATCTATAAATGTGAGAAGAATTTAAAATTTAAATTATCAATTTAATGATTAAGACTTAAAGGAATTAGAATAACTAAAATATTTAGGAAAGACAAAATAATAAGAAAATAGGCTAGGCCTTAGTTAAAATAAATGAGGGCTCTAGTGGTATTATAAAAATAGAATGACTAGAAAATTAAGTAAATTGGGTCTGTTTGCCCAAATTATGGAACTAAGAGCGACTAATGCATAAAAAATAAATATTGAGGTACTTAATTAAAACTCAAGGGTTGAAGTGAGAGACAATTAATGATTGGAGGACTTCTTTGAAAGTGATGCAAAACTTTTAGGGCCAGATTGTAATTAAGTGAAAGATGTAATATATATATATATATCTAAAGGCTCTTAGTTTTGTTTGATTCTTAAATAATAGCCCAATTTTCCTCCAAGTTTGAAACCTTTACCTTTCATCTAAAACTTGAAACCAAACTAATAAATGCACTCTCCCCATCATGCTGAACATAACTATACCAAATAACCTTAAAAATAATTGATCAAAGGGGTGGAATGAGATGGCTGACGGTGAAGGTGGGTAGTAGATATGGGTTGTTACATTTTGATAGCTAGAACTAGAAATTGTTAGGTGGATTATGTTAGGTTTGATGTGAGGAACGTGGTGGTAGGTTTAATTTGAGATTTGGTGGTTGGAGGAGCTAGAATTAACACCGAAAAGGGGTGTGGGCAAAATGAAGCATGAGGATTGTTTTAGGCTTAATTCATTGGCAAAGAGACAGTGGAAGGAGAAATTAGTTGAGGGGTTTGACTGAGCTCATTGAGACATATCTTTTGGGTAGGCCAATTTGTGCTTTGACGATGGATAGTGGTGCTCCAGTGACCTGGGTATTATAGTTTGGGAATTCCATTTTGAAATTTTCCAGGTTGAATTGGACTCAAACTCAGTCTAATTGGGTAAATTTTGATTTAATCGATTAATTTGCCTTAATTAGTTTAGATTGAAACCTAAATTGATTTAGGATTGGATAAGACTTTGGTTTGGACATAATAATCTTATTGGCAAGTCTTTAATTATAAATTTAAGCATTGACCTTGGGAAAGCATGGACTTAGTTAAAGCCATTAAACTAAATTGACATGATCAAAACAGTTAAAAACTATAAACTTACAAATAGTTAATGACAGGAACTTAATTGACTAAATAAAAGAAATTGACTTGGCCAATGTCAAAAAGTTATGATAACATAGCCTGTAGTCCGCCAAGTGAAAGTTGAGTTGTTAGTTGATCAAGTTACTTATAAAATATAAAATAACAAAATATCCATAAAATACTGTATGTGATAGAAATTAACACAAGAAATGTAATGCTATTAGAATCAGTTTCCTTATATTGCATTTTAAATGAAAATAGGTGATGAGGATACATATGTGACAGGTACATAGGAGGTTGTCATCGCATGAGAGTTATAAGGTGAGTTTATACTAGATTTCTTTGCTGAGAAAAAAAAATATATAATTGTTAATATATCCTTGTAGCTTGATCCTTTTTGTTGTTGAGATTCAATAATTACTAGTTGTTTATTCTATGCTATTTTTTGCTATTATATCATTTGTGACAACTTGCTTGAACTATTCTTCTTGTCTGTAGCTCCTGGTTGTTGCTATTTATATTCTTAACTTATTTGTGTACATATATACATATTAGTGAGTAGATCATTGTTGTTCAATCTTTTCTTGTTGAAAATTATTGTTTGGCCCTACTATATTGATCTTTGATTCTAGTGTTAATCTTAACAGTCTATAGTACTATTTTTCTCCTTTGACTGTGATTCTTAAGGTATTGTAATTTGAATTGCCTATCCATTTTGAGAAGTTGAATTTCTGGCTCGAATGATTCAATCGATTAGTCTTTACACAAGTTTTAGAAAATAAACTGCTTGTGAAATTCCCCACACATTGCTCATTTATTGCTCCTTTACACTAATTATGGTTTTTGTTTAATTATGATTTGTGCTTTCACTTGAAATTGGTAATTGTGCGTGAAAATTGGGAAAGGGATTTTGAAATATACTTTTCTATTATCGCCATATCTATCTTGGAATAAGCTTGATGTTGATTAACTAATTATTTGTTTCTCGAGGTATATTGAATTGTTAAATGAAATGTTGTTGGACATGTTACACTACTCAGTACTTAATACCCTTAGGGGTAGGCCCTAGGATCGACTTCAAAAGAAGATCGGGCAAAATGGACCAACGATGGCTGGTTTTTTGACTGATACCCTTCTAGCTATATATAATCCTATCCCGTAGCCAACTAGAGGTAGCTAGCCATGCCTAACATATGATTATTAGTTTGAGCCGATATCACTCGAAACTTGGAGAGATAATGGTTTTCATGTTTTTGAAAGTGTAGAGATAAGGTAGAAGAATCACCAATAACTTAATTGCAAAAATGTTTACTAATTTGTAATTGATTAATTTCCCAGCTAGATGTATTCTTGATATAAGCATTGTATTCTGCATCTTTGTGAGAATCTTGATTGTCTCTTATAGTTTTCGTGTTCGATTATTACTGTCATATATTGCTTGGGTCATCCTTTCATTATTAGCACACTAAGTCCTTCAAACTTACAGTTTATATTGTTTCTTTTTTTTCCTTTCCTGGATAGAACTTGTGAAAGCTATAAGATAGTAGCTCCCGACAGTACATATTGTATATATTTTTGTTATGATGTAACTAACCAGTGTTAGAGATGCATAAGACCTTATTTTAATATTGACCTATTTGCCTTGTTTACGTTACCTTTGAATGTAATAGTTTTACACTAGATAAGATCATTAAGAACTAATCTTTGTAGTGCACTCTTTTCTTTCATAGTATTCAGATTATCTGAGTAATTTAGAATGCCCAAGTGATAATGTGTAGCATTCCAGCTTGAGGCATACACCTCTGGCTTGGGTTGTTACATAGATAAATAAATAAAGGAGAATAAAAATATAGATGAGTACTTCAAATCTTGTCTTTTATCTATGTTCGACCAGTTGTTTGCCAAGCTTTGAAGTGAGAGCATTTGTTGATATTGAAATTTTTTTGGGATAATCACCATTTGATAGCCCAAATAAATTGGCTATAGATTTAGATCCCAAATTAAAGTCCACAATAAATTTGGGCTTTATAGAGTGGGTCAATTTAAAATGAATTATAAAATTATTATTTATTTTGGAATAGCTAATTGAGCCAAAATATATCTTAATATGGTGCATTAGTAAATTAGGCCTATCTTAAGTGGTATTCAAATTCAAGGGAAGACTCAAGCTCTAAGCCATAAAACCCTAACTTGTGCCCATAAAAGGAGGTATTAGGTGACATACTATACATTAAGAAATTTAGATATAAGGAAAGTTAAGCATCAAGCTCTCAAGTCCAAGATCTTCCCATGAAAAAGTGTTGCAACTACAAGGGTTCTACATGTTCTTCAAAAGTATTCAAATTCTAAAGACTTTGATATCAAAATTAATACTTGATTTCATGGTGGTTCATGATTCATCCATAAGTCTAAAAGGGAATTATGCTTCTAATTCAAGAACAAGCATCAAGCCCTTAAATTGTATTCCAAAGAGAAGAATTAGAGGAATTAATTTTCAATTACAGAGATATTTTCTAGAGGTTCTAACCACTTTCATTTTCAATAAATATTAAATTTATCCATATTTTTTTTGTCTTGTGATATTTTTGCAGACTCAAAATATGTGTGAACAAAATATACTTTTATATATTAGATATTCTTTATTTGCACATAAATTAGATATGTAAATTTACAAGACCAACTTGAGTAACCTTATCTCTATGAATCTGTAATACATGCAACTTTAAATGATATAACAACATAATACTCAAGTGTATCCAAAATATGCAAAATAAATTAATCAAACCAATTTGAGGGTGTACTTGCTAGTGAATGGATCAAAATTTTGATAGAGTTCCAGTGAATATTGGTGTCGTTATCCATATGGAATAGGATAAGCATCCTATCCTCCTCACGACAATATCTAGATACACAAAAATAAGATTGATAATAAAATACAAACAAAAAATGAAACTAACCTAACCTACAACTACAAAACTAAAGTAAATTGGGAACAATACAATCAAGAAGAATGAGATATGCATATGTGAATCCTACCATGCATCCATTAATAGATTATGGGCAAGATTTTTCATGCTGGCTATAGGCTCCAAGCCTTAAGTCACCATGCCTATGCAAAAAGTGAAACACATAGACCCCTTGAGTATTTACTATAATGATTGACAACCTTTTCAATTACCTCTTGGTTTCATGGATTAATTATGCAAGATTACCTTGAATGTCGATGGCCAATTATCATCTCTTGATCTCAAATTCAAGCAATAATCTTAAACTAAGGTCATCAAGCATGTTATTAACAATAATCAATTAGTATCAATAGGAAAACATGGCATAAAAACATTCATGTAATGTTATCCAATAATTTTGATTCACAAATGCATAGTTTCCTTCTCAATCAAACATATGTAGAATGTATTATAAACGTTAAATTGCTAACAAAGTGAGAGAACTTCCTAAATCAAATGAACTGTTGTTTCCTTCCCTTGAGGCCCGCTAGAGAATCAAGAAATCCTAGGTGATGTAGTGTTGATATTTGATATTTGATATTCAATGTGAAGAAATATGCAAAAACTTGAAAATCAAAAGGCAGAAACTACTCTTAAACTTAAGAAAAAGTTGGAAGAAAAAGTGTTTACATTTAACAGCTGCCAAAACAACCGTTGTGGTAAGTATGCAACACTCATACTAAATTGTTTATGACCCTTAAAATGATATGTTTAAAATCTGACTACAAAATGCTGCAAGGGTACTTGATCAAATTGCTCAACTTATTAAATCATCAAATCTTTTGAGAAACTTTGTTCTTAATAACTTCTATGAGGCAAATTAATTGGTGTCAAAATTGGATTTAACTTTAATCAAGATTAAGTGTGGCACCAAAGGTTGTGTTTTGTATTTATACAAATGATGCTCAAAATTCAAAATTTAAATTTTGTAGTCATGTTTGTTTCAAATCATTTGAAAGGCATGAAAACAGAAAAAAGAATAAAGTTCCTTGTAAAACAAAACATTACATGCCTTTAATTGCTATGTTTTAAAGATTGTGTGTATTTTTGAAATCGACTGAGCATATGAGGTGGCATTTTGAAAATGGAAAAATATAGTCTTTTATGTTGTCTATCTGATTAATTAGATTAGAAACATTTCAGCAGAGCCTATCTAGATTTTTTGTTAAGCTAAGAAATGTTAGGCTTGCATCATGTGCAGATCGATTTAATCCATACCATACCTTACTCATATTGGTTGGTAATTATGACTCCATGTAACTTGTCTCTTGAAATATACAAGACTGTTCCTTAAATTTTTTTGACTTGCATAATTTCTAATCCATATAACACGAAGAGTAAAATTGATGAAGCTATGGAAAGAGAGAAGAAAAACTTATAGTATTTCAAAGAAACAAAACTTTTGGAATTGGCCGAATACTATATGAGACTAGAGGTACATTTGAGAAGATTACTTAATGAAAAATATAAAACCCAATAGCTACTTTTACTTTAACTATTAATGAGAAGTGAGATCATCGCACTTAGCTAGAGGGTTCATAAGTATCGGATGGGTATGCTTCAAATTTGGCAAAATGCATAGGTGAAATAAGATTGAAATTACATAATTTGAAGAGACATGATTGTCATGTGTCTATGCAATAATTACTTCCAAGTGCCTTTGATTTGTTACGACAAAATGTGTGGAAGCCTCTAATTGAATTAAGCAAATTCTTTAAAGACCTGTGTTCAATAGAGTTGCGTAAAGAAAATTTATTCCAATTGGAGAGAAACATCGTAGTCTTTATGCATAATTTGCAACATTCATTTCACTAAGACTTTTTTATTCAGTGGAGCACTTGGCAGTGGACTTACCATATGACACTTGTGTGTGGGATTATACAATATTTATGGATTTATCCATTTGAGAGGTGAACAATTACAATTAAGTTCAATTATTATTGTGTACAATCTAAAATTCAATATTCTATTGTCCAAACTTTTAAGGTTCTTATACTACTTGAAAGGTATGCTTAAGAATAGAGTGAGAATTAAAGGCTCAATATGTGAACCATGTCTTAACTAAGAATCAATATACATTTTGCTATATTACTTTTAGTCACTCATTCAATCAAGAAGTAGAAGAAATCGAAGAAACAAAAGTGGGGGTTATAATAATCAATTACCTTATACTCTATCAATTTTTAATCAATCAAAGAGCCTTGCTAGTAAGTGTATTACTAATTGTTGAAGATGCCAAATTGACGGTTACTTCATTATATATACTTATAAATTGCTATGAAATTAAAAAAATCCAACTTAGTCTAAATTCAATTTTTAGTTATATATATTTTAGTCTATACCATTCGACAACATTAGCCTTACCTTAGCGACTTTAAGTCAAGCAATCTTTTGAGGACTAGTTTGTACATTGGTTTCAAGAATATGTAGGTATAAAAAATACACTCTCAGTTAATGTTTATTAATTTAAAAAGTATATTCCATTGTAATCAGGTCAATTATTTGCAATTATAGGTGCATGATCCACAAAACTTGATCCAAAATCAATCTTTGAGGATCTAGCTTAGGGTCATACAAAACAAATCAAAACAGGGCGAACATTTTGTTAATGGATGCATATTCAATATAAAGTGTAAGAATAGTGGAGATGTGTAATTTTTAAGTGAGTATTAAGGTAAAGGATCATCCAAAATTTATGAAAAACTTAATGAAATGATCCAACTAGAGTATCTAGGTGTCCATGAAAAGAAATTTGTATTATTGAATTGCTAGTGATTTGATTTAGTGTCTAACCAAGGTATTAAGGTACACAAGTAGTGCAACATTTTTAAAATCAAATAATGTTATGATAATGATGAATAATGTTGTTATTATTATGATTGATTTGTGTAATTATATAAAATCTATGTATTATGTGAAAACTTAATTGAAATTTTGTTTGATTATATCTCATAATTATATCTTATTAATTAACTTTATGTAATATGATTTGAGGTGATATATTATGGTTGTGAAATTGCTATGTCAATATTGTCATGGCAATGATTGATTATGTAATCAGGTTATATGTTTGATAAGTGTATTATCATTGTGGTAGTACTATGTTGATTTTGTTTATTATATTTGAAATAAGATTGTTGAAGTGTTGTATTGATTTTATTTTATTTTAAATTTTATAATTGCGTGTTTATTATAAATAGTAAGTAAAAAAAAGGGGAAGAATAATGCTACCCCTTCAACTGTCAAATCTAAGTCATTTATGCCTCTACCAACTCATGATGTTTTACAATCTATATATCTTCATCACCTTGTACTCCCCTAGTTATATCATCACTCAGAAGATGCATATTATACCTTATCTATCTTTGTAATTTTTGTTATGTAGTTTATTTGAATTAAATTTTATTACTATTGTATGATGTATCTTGTTATGTTTTCGACTTAGATTTATTGATTAATAGCATGTGCTCTTGTGATAAGAAATATTATAGAAAAGTTTTAATGCAATGTGGAAGTCTTGGAAAAAATTTTCCTAAGATAGTGAGAAATATGTAGTTTGAGAAGTTTAAGGTAACATGTATTGATGATATAATTTAATCATCTTTCTAATGTAACATTCACTAACTGTGTTGACTACTTTTTATATTTTTTGTAGATGAAGTTTGGTTGGTTGGAGGAGGATGACAAAGAGATATGTGAAAGCTTTGAACATTGGGGGTTTAGAGATATTAAAGAATAGACTGTATCAAGCAGACACAAAGAACAAGAAGTTGAGTTGGATTAAAGAGGCAATTTGAAATAACTTGCTCTAAGGATGAAGTTATGATGAATTCAAAAAGATAAGTACTCAAAACAAAGTGATCTGGGCATCAAACTACCGTGGTAAGGGTTTCTACTTCATGTGAGTGGTTGCATATCATACTTTGAAAATAAGAATAAACTAGTGATTACATAATATTGTCAATATTTAATTTTATTTATAATTAGTTACTAAATAATATATTTGATTGTAGGAGACAAAAATTTGCCAACTTCCTAAACTCACTGGATCTTTCATTGCACACATGTAGTATTAAATAATAAGGATGAAAGAGCATATGTTTATGATTGTGCGGAGGCTACTTATGTAGATAATATGGTATGTAAAAAATTCTAAATTTATGCATGCATGTAAATATCATGTTATAGATATTAGCTTGTTTATTGTGTATACTTTACAGAACACATTCATGAGGAGGAAAAGATTTCCAATCAAAACTTTGACACTCCAAAGTTGTTTATGTAGGCAATATGGTACATAAAAAATTCTAATTTTTTGCATGCATGTAAATATTATGTGATAGATATTAATTTGGTTATTATTTATACTTTATAGAGCACATTCACGAGTAGATATGATGAGGTTTCCAATTTAACACTTCGACACTAACGTAAAAGAAAGGTCTTAGCTTGCTATGCTGTCTTAGTTTTAGGTGAGAGTTTTGATTGATTGAGTTAACATTTTATATCTTCTAACCACTGTAAAACATTAACTGATGATAATTTAACTCATGCAAGCGTGGGCAAAGATGATGGTTGACTAAAGAATGGCCGAGTTTATGGCCTTGGAGATAACGCTTCCTTTGTCTAGGGTGGTTTATCTTCATTTGTTAGGACTTGGGGATCATCCCAAATATCTCAAGCCTAAGTGGAGTTTGAGAAAATGTGGGAAGAAAAGCAAGAGTTGAAGGACATAGCAAAGCAACTAGTGTGGAGGGTTACACAAATAAGAGAATGCTAGACTACTTAAATTCTGCTACAAGTTCCACATTCAATAGGTCCTCATACACCATATCCACTAGCCCCACAACAATCATCTTACTGGGACTTCATCAATCATCATATTATTTGCTATCGACTTACCTATTTATATATGCTCCATTCTATCCCCCGCCTGAGATACCTCTTGTTATAAATGTCATTATCTCCTCTTAATCAAGATATACAAAATATACAAGAAGATGAAGACAATGACATTTTATTATATATGTGATGTGAGGTTCTATTTATTATGCTCGGATAATATTTGGATGTTTTGATAGCACTTGTTATGGATTCTACGATTTATTTTCATAAATTTTGGTGCAAGAATGATTAGTTTTGGTTTATGATGGCGGATGAGTTCTTACGGATATATTTTTTTTGTTTGGATAATCGCTTTTTGTGCATGTAGGTTTTGGATGATTGATTTTGGTGTATATAACTTTTTTGCCCTATATTTCTAAATATTCTAGAAATTTTACATTGGAAAATGTTAAAAATATAATTAAATAAAAAAAATATTTTCAATGAAATGCTATAGTAAAAATTAAAAAGTAATAGCGATAAAATTTAAAAATCAAATTGCAATGGAAAATTTTTGTGAAAATTCCTTATAAGAAATTCCCTGCAAAATTAATCATCACAAGCATGAAAATTTCGCCTCCTACCTATCATGTTAGTGTCAAATTTTGCAATGGATTGTCAATCATAATTTTACGATTGAAATTTTCATCACAAATTTCACCAATAATGTCCTCAAAAATTTGTCAAAAATAACTTGCTTCACAAATTTCATTGCAAAAACTTGCTACTAAGGTTTTTGTGGCAGAATTTGGGCGATGCAAAATTCGTTGCAGAAAGCAATTGTTTTTGTATTTTGTATTAAATTCATTTCGAAGAAACTTGGGAATTCTTTTGAGCTTGAATTGTACACGTGAGTTGGCTAAATTGAACCGCTAATAACTTTAATGTGGATCCTGTAGTACACCAATGATTTCACTATGATCCATGCTTACCTTATTTTTGTCGAATTATGAACTTATCTTGTGATAGAGGTGTTTAAAAGCTCCTCAATCAATATCTCTTGTTCCTTATTTATTGATAGTAGTCTAGTGGCATATGTAACTCTCCTAAGACATTATCGATACTTCATATTATCATGCTTGAGTGTCCACTTGGATGAGGATTACTTGATAGTCGAAAGTGTTGGTAATTCGCGGATTGAGTTTGTCATTATCTTCTTTCATGTCCAAGATGTGAGGTACACGTCACTGTCTTTCCTTCAAATTTATCAAAGACCCTGTTTGAAGTGAGGTTGTAACTTGAAAATCAATTTCAGCCATTGTCTATTGACATGCCTTAATCATCTTCAATGAATAAATAGAATAAAATATAAATTGAGGAATTAAAGTCAAAGCAAAAAATAAAAATAAAAAATCAAAGGAGATAAAGAAACACTATGCCAAAATTAAAGTTAATAAAATTAACTAAACTATCACACAAGAATGTATTATTTTCTGACAATGGTCCCAAAACTTATTCCAATGTAAAATTTATTTACATGATTGTGAGACTACAAGCACATGGTAGATGTAGGTAGGGTAAAGAATTTTTAGAATGAAGTCAGCTATCTCCATAGGGAATAGGTAGTTTGTGTAACTAGGAAGTTAATCATTTTCATATTAATTAGACTAAATATAAATGACATATGCAAAATGAAGTTACACGAATCAAGAATAAAAGCTGTTAGAAAAATAGGCCTAGTGGGGATGAATTAAGTTAAATATAGATTTATTATTTAAAAATATTTTATCAATGCTATCAAAGAGTTGCATGGACGTTTCAAAAGAGAAAGCACATAATAAAGTAAAATAGTTAAAAAAAAAATGACTTGTGATTTATATAGTTCAACAAATGTGTACATCCATTACGTAAGTTTTAAGTTGCAAGTTTCACTAAAAATTCTAAAGAAAATTGGTAAAAAAATAGTTCAATAAATTGAGCAAGCAACAAAACTGCTATGATTATAATAAACAGGTAGATATAATATAGAAGCGACAATAGATGCCCTTAAAATCATGTGACTGCATGGTTGCAAGTAGTTCTAGTAGGAATGGACCAATACTCTTCTTTCTTTTCCCCCAAAAATGGTATCTTGAGAGAGCTGAGTAAAATAAAATGATTATCTAGTGAGCATAAGTTTGTTCAATCATAAGTACTCAGTGGACTTAAATAGTGGTCTTGAAAATCTAACAATAGATTTCAACAGTAACTTGCATTTTGATTCTTCAATTTGTAAGTAAGTTATTTAAGAATGCTATTATGTGATCAATGTAGATTTTGTTGTCATCAATATACATCTCATTCTTTGTAATCGAAGGGCAAATTTTTCCAAAATCTTGTCTAATGATCAAACTAGGTTTAATTCAAAATTATGGTTGGAAAATACATAAAATGAGAGAAGAAAATTTTGATAAATAGGGGAGCAAAAGGTGAAGAGGATTGGAGCAACCTATTTTGGCAACTTGAAAGTATGGCATGAAAGATTTCAATAACCAACCCCTTTTTTGATGAGGACAAATATCTACTTAATCTATTTCTTCCCCTATTTAAAT
This sequence comes from Jacaranda copaia, assembly GCA_014898725.1. Taxonomy (NCBI): domain Eukaryota; kingdom Viridiplantae; phylum Streptophyta; class Magnoliopsida; order Lamiales; family Bignoniaceae; genus Jacaranda; species Jacaranda copaia. Next base: position 529,908 of record JACGDI010005252.1, on the reverse strand, counting down.
ATAAACCTCCTACTGTGTTTTTCAAGTCACGAAATCGGAGAGCATGTTCCCACTATGTTGTGCAAAATAAGCTATCTACAACATTTTTTAAAGCCTAACAATATTAACACTAAATGTATATAACGTACAAATAAGAGTAGAGCAATAAGCATGCATAACAGTAATGGTTCAAAGAGATTCCAATAAAATTCATAAATGAAACTTATCTTCTTTCAGCATAAAGAAAAAGACCTTCAAAATTTTAGAAGTTTCGGCGAGTAGCTTTAGATTTGGACATGGTTGAGAGAAGTATGGAAGATGAGAAATATCTTTATAATATCATGTATATCGGTGGAGAATTTAGGTAGGAACGATGAATTCCAAAATTAGTACTCAATTAACAAAATCTATCTTCCCACAAATTCCTTGGTAAAAATGTCTAACTAATTGGTTCTAAGAATCAACATAATTGGTGCAAATATCTTTATCATTAACATGATATTTAATAAAATGATATATTATCTCAATATGCTTAGTGCATGAGTGAAGTACTGGGTATTCATGATGCTAATAGCACTAGTAAACATGCAATGTTTGCTTCATCCAAAGAAATTATGTGCCATAGTTACATAATGCTGTGCATTCAGCTTCTATTATAGAGAGACGGCAACAATGCTTTATCTTTTTTCATACTTGCAGATCAAACATTTGTCAAGTAGTTGCCAATTTCCAGTAGTTCTTTTTCATAATCCTGAAACTTGCATGTATAATTACCATTTGACAAACCATCTAGATTACAAGATGGAGTTCTAAGATATTATAACCAAGGTAAGGAGTGCTTTATAAATAACAAAATAATTTGTTTAATTGACTTGAGATGTGATTCTTTTGAATTTGCCTTAAACTAAAGGCTTGCAGCAAAAAGTATATAATATTTACCGGTGGTGAGGTAAAGTAGACTTCTAATCATTTATTAGTTGTGATTTTTTGTCAAGGTTGCTCATTTGGATTGGATTTGAGTTTGTTTGAGGCCATGGAGCAGGAATTATTTTCCTTACTTCCATAGCAAATTTTTTGAGAAGGTCCTTTGTATATTTTCTTGACAAATATGAGTTCTACTACATGTTTGTTTAATTTGTAAGTCACCTATAAGACTCATTTCAAATTTAGTTTTTATGCTACATGTGAATTCTTCACATAATTTACTTTTTTGGTACTTTTTAAGATAATATCATAAATATAAACTTAAATTAAATGAATTTTATGTGGATAATGCTTAATTAAGCGCTACACCAAAAGATGCATTTTGTGGCGGTTGCGATGGACGTTTTGAGGCGGTTTATGAACCACCGCTAGGTCAAGTGTCAGGAGCATGTTTTGCGGCGGTTGAAACAAACAGTTGTAACGACTGCCGTGTGAATTTTTGTAGTAGTTTTTATACATTTAGAGGTAGTTTATAAATGCCGCTATAATTTTATTTTTCTCCTTCATATTTTCACGGCATTTAGGCAAATGCTACAATATTTTATTCATATTTTTAGTTGTTGTATTTTGCGGCAGTTATAAACTACCCCAAAAATTTATTTTTATTACGATGGTTTATGAACTGCTGCAATAGTTTTTTTTTTTTTAAAATTTTATATTTAGGGCAGTTTTTGAAACCATCGCTATAGTTTTTTATTTTAAGATTTTATGTTTACGGTGGTTATATAACTGTTGCGAAATTTTTTTCTTCTTCTTCTTTTAATTATTTTATTTCTGATAGTTTTTAGCACACCTGCCATATTTTTTAACATATTTGCAATCATGCAATACCTTTAAATGACATATCTACTAATAATTGTAAACATTAAAATATAATAGAATAAATAACACCAACATAAACATCAAAGATTAATTTAACAATCACAAAATATCAAAATAACATTTCTTGTAGTTACAGCAAAAAAATATCATCAAGAATATATCAAGTTCAATTCATGTTATATGATTCAACTGTTACAAAAATACTTCAATAATATCAAAATAACAAATTAGCTAAGCATGAGATGGTGGGTCCTGGCTTGGTGGGTCCTGGCTATCTAAGGATGAGGGCTTTATAGGTACTTGTGAGCCCAAATCTTTGTCTTGCAATTAAAATTAAATTAAATATTAATCTTGAGAAGCGCTCATATATAAATAACAAAATAGATAACCAACAACTAATATGGCATAATTCAAGCTTAATTAGTTCTTGCATTTCAAAACGGAAAACTAAATAAAGATTGTTTTAATTTGAACAACTGATTTGGGATAATTTTTATATATGCCTCACCCAATCTCTCTAGTCTCTAACACATTCTCTAACACATCTAACGATCCCAATCAAAAACAAAACCAAAAATATCTCAAACATATAAATTATATGCATTACCACAATCCTATTGACAAAAATCCAACATTCGTACGACATTCCATAGCAAACAAGCAAAATACAAATAGTTTTGATAGATTAATTTACCTGATTAATATTGGGAAAATCAGTCGGCAATTGACCTCCAAAATGTTGAATTGGAAACGACATTGTTGAGTTTAATGTATCTTTTAATGTTGTAATCTCATTCTCCATATGTTCAACTTTAACATTCAATAATGCTGAATGGCTAGATGAACATCCTTGAGAACTACTAGTTGATCCAAAGATTTGAGATGGACAAACACCAAATCCCATACCTTGAACATTTCCTGGATGCACTTTTCCAAAAACATTCACAAAGGCATCACTGTCAGAATTCGTCTGAGTTTGCACACATAATTCTTCCCACACATTACATTAAATATTATATAAACAATTTAGATCTTATAATATACACAATTTTAATAACAATATACACAACATTTTTTGTGGGCAATAGCATACAACTCTGCCCTACTGCAAGGTCGCCCAGTTTAAGTTTCCTAGTATTTTATACATAATTATTAACATTTCAAATTAATCAATTTAGTATTTAGAAATAAAAAGTATTTATAAGTTCATACTATTTCATCCCTCTTTTTGGCTAGTGTTTTTGACCCAAGAGTGTGAGGAATTTTCTGCTGGCGTTGACTCAAAGCATTTCTAGCACACATCTCTTACATAATTAGGAAAAATAAACATAAAAATATCAACAAATAGTACATATGGTTTTAGAATTTATAATGAATGCTTATTACGTATCTTTGTTGAGTCACTCAATCTAAGCTCAAAAAAGAGGCTTATAGATCACTACAAGTGTCTTCTGGACGCCCATTTTTTAAACATTGAGACCTGTTTAAATTTATCTAATCACTTATCGTATGCAATTGTCTTTGATTAGTGAATGAAGTACTTTTGTTGTCATCATACCATATTTCTCTTTCTATAAGTAACAAGAATTCTAAAAGTTCTAGCCATTGCACATCTATTGCACCATGACTTATTTAGCATATATTCCTTCTATAATGCATTAGGATAGATAAGAACGACTATAATAATATAATACATCCTACATCCTACATCCTACATCCTACATCCTACATTAGGATTTTAATAACTAAAATGATTAATCATGCATATAACATCTATTGCCCAAGAGCTTGAGTTTTAAATCATCAATTCTAGCTAGGAATGGGGAAAAGAAATTCGAATCGCACAAAAAAAAAATCGAATCATCGAAATCAATTCCTTAATAATATGTTTTTTTTTTTAATGAAAATCGATTTGGTTAGTTACCAGTTAATTGAATTGAAATAATTAATTTCAGATAATGTGATTTTTTTTCCTTAAGTGTTCACGGTTCGACTTTATATTTTGAACCTATCAAACTAAGTTTTTGATTCAATTTAGTTCAGTATGGTTTTTCATGCGAAAATACAAGACCACGCTCACCCTTAATTTTTGCACAATTACTTCAATGATATAGAAGAAAATATAGAAAGAAATAAAAAATCACAGATTATCAATAGCTAAAGCGCACTGAACATGGACATTATAATAAGTGAATAACTAATTATACTTCATATATACTAATTATAATTGCTTAATTTTAATTTACTGCCAGCAAGTGAATAACATTAATTTACTCTGATGCACTTCCAAGCCCAAGTGGGTATCTCACGCAGCAGCAGCCATTATGTAGAATTAATCAATTGTTAATGACATATAGATTTTTTTTTTTTTTTTATGAAAATTAATGACAAATGGATTATGCCAAGTATAGACCAGTACGCTTTATTTATGCTCCTATGCTATTGTCGTTGGGAGATATATATATATATATCTAATATGAGTCATGTTCCAATTTTCGTGCCACATGCAGGGTTCAAACTAGCAGCAATGTTATGTAAGATCTCTTAACCCAAAAAATGATGTTCATTGCTCAGTTACTATTAATGAAACCATATGTGGGTTTTGACAATCTTTGAATTTGAAGGGATAAACAGAAAATGGATTGTAGAAACTATACCTACTTGGCATAACGATTTGGCTAAGCATCCTGATTGATATTTTGTCCAGGTTTCATATAAATAATGGAGATGAGTTGGATGACAGATGTGGTTTTCTAGGTTGAAATAGTTCACACTCTATCTATTTTTTATTATCTGCATTATAGTCCAGATCTTGTGCCTATTAAAAAACTTTTAACATCTCTTGCAAGGAAAGTCAACAAAAATATCTGCACCAGCATGTATGCTTCTTTGATTCTTGGCTTACAAATAAGCAAAAACAATTTGGACAAAAGAAAGTAATAAATATTCAAAGCTCGTTGAGATTTCAGTTCAATTAAACTTGGCCATGCAGCGAAGGAACTAAGAAATTCGTTAATTTACTCACATTAACTAAAAATAACAAGTTTATTGAATCCTGATTTGAATTATAAATCAGTCAAAACTTAGGTAATTTATGAAGGTTTATTCATGATACAAGAGTTAAAGCTAGGCATATGCATATAAGTCAAGCTCACTCGTGTTTTTGAACTACCTCAACTTGAGTTTGAATATTGCAAGCTTGAGTCGAGCCTCATCAAAATCATTTCTAATTTAATATATATATTTTTTGAGCTTGAATTCAAGACTTTTCTATTGACTCAGCTCGAGTCAATTGCATTCTTAACTAAATCCAGAGGCCCAACTTGGGCTAAAGAAGGCAAAGAAAATGTAAAAACTAAACTAAGAATTGTTGTGTGGATATAAGAAAACTATTTCATTGCTTAATTGCTAGTAAGCACTCGGCATGGTGATCATCTCACCCATACAGATTTGCATTTAGAAACAAGGCCCATGCATGAGAAAGATAGAAGGGGGCTGAATGTGTAACTGCAATTAATTGCGAGAAAATGCAAGTCTAATGTATAAGTTTTCATGGTTTTGTTTTTGCTTTGAACCTTGCTTGGAAAAAGACCAAATCAAATTGAAGTCATTATGATTGCAAAAGACATGCCTTTCATGGCTAATCTTAAACTTGTTCATAAAGTCTCCACATACAATTAGTAGCAAAAAGAAAAATAATACATACACCTATAGCTCATCAATTTACTAAGAATATAAAAAGAAAAGAAGAAAATGAACATGAAAATACACAAAAATATACCTGCACTAAGAAATAGAAAAGATGCCAATGCTTATGCAATAAAAACCACCCAGATAAGCAAGGAAGCTCACTGCATTCTTAGCAAAAGACAGTGATATAAAATTATTGACTAAAGAAAAATTTCCATAATTTAAGAATGCGTTGAAGCTCCAATGCAGCAATACTACAAATAGATCCAGATTCCATCTTCAAGAAAGCAAATGAAAACTTATCAATTAATGGAAACCATAATTTTAAAGTTAGTTATACTTTGTTTCCATCTAAAGTACCTAATATCAACTCCTTTCTCTATTTTCCATAACTACAGAAAACCTCCTTTTAAGTTTATTCCATTGAAAAACTCAGATAGAAGTTGTAAATTGACCATCTAGAAATAAAATAGAAAAAATTAAATGATTAATTTATTAAGCTACTCTTCTGCTAATGTTTACATACTTATAAAAGGATATAATTATAATGTTTCTGTTGTTGAATGTTGTCTTTGTAATATATCACTAAGCTAATCTATCTCTGAAAATCTCAATTACACAAAGATGATGACAGTACAACAAATTATTTCCTCCAAATATGATGTCACACAAGTACAATTATTGTGACCACACAGCAGGACAGCATATGATGTAAACTAGAAGTTCTTACACGAGAAAGAACAAACACACTTTAGTCGTCAAAGAAAGGGAAAAAAAATATAGCATACGAATATTAAGGAATGACTCACTAGGTCAGGGATACTTGCTTCATGAAATCCCCTGGGCTTGAAAAAAATTAATGTACAATTTATAAAACTCTTTTAACCATGACTAATAGATCAATTTATAACTGCTCAGACCTCCTCAAATGGAAGAGATAATAGACTTTAGGATTTGACTCTTAGCAGCGTGGAGAAGAAGGCGGTAGTGGTCGCGATCACGGTCGCTGTTTCGGTCCTGGTTGTAGTCGTAGTCGAGAGAAGAGATGAGAGAAAAGACAAATCGATCGAGAGAAGAGACAGAAATTGGGTTCTAGGTGTGGGAAAATGGTGGGAAGATGAGGGAAATTGAGGCAGGCGAGGGAAGAGGAGAGAAGAGGAGAAATTGGGTGGAGAAGGAGAGAAATTGGGCTTTCTCAGATTGAAAAGCTATTTTTGTTAGGAAAAATCACATGTTTAAAAATACATATAATTACATATACATATATACATACATATAATAATATATATAATAATTCAGATATAATATATGTATATATAAGTGTAAAAAGAAAAAAAATTTAGTAATTGAAAATAAAAATTATGAAAGTAACAAAGAGGTCTTTTGATATAGATGAAATAAAATTATAAAAAAATATTAGTCGAAAGAGTAAAGGCTTGAGTTTTTCACACTATTAAAAATAAGTTTTGAAAATCAATCATATGGCATAATTAGTTTATAAAAATATTTTAGAATAATATTATTATTTTTGAAATAAAATAGTAATTATCATTTGAATAAATAAAATAAAATAAGAGTATCAAACAGTAAACTAAAAGCAATAAACAAGATGTGTGATAATTAATATAACATAGCTGCATAAAGCAAAGAAATTTCATTACATATATCAATAAATTGTTAGGTAAAGGAGTAATTTTTTTTCATTTTGAGTTTTCGATAAAGAAAATATTATAATAATTCATTTCATTAATCAAAATATATAATATTAATAGACAAATAAAAAGCTAGACTAAGTGAGTGTTTGGTTAAGTTTCTAATAAAAAGATATTATAAGAATTTGTTAACCTATTTTCTTGTAGTGAAGAGTGTAATGCCAATAGTGCCATGAGAAAACCTTTAGAAGCTAGTGAGCTACTTGATTTTTCATACAAAGTATGAGGTGCCTATTTAAGATCATAATGTCTTAGATACACTACTAAAAAAGCCAATTTGTTGTGACACCTAAATCTTCATAAAAGACAAATATTATGATGCTTTTTCTTTTGAGGCACTAAAGAAAAGTGTCACATAAGTAGGCATGGCATTATCTTATGGTGATGCTAAAGGGTGTCTCAAAATAAATACTATTAGGATGTTGTAAACCATCACCAAAAGGATACTTTTGTGATGCTTTATGGCGTCACATATTAAGTTCTCAACTATCTTAACTAACTACTTACATGACATCTGCATGTGTCTCAAAATGTTAATAATATGACGCTTTCAAGTGTTATAATAAACTTAGATTATTTTGGCAATTAAAAGTGCCACTAAATGTGTTGTTTCATGATGATTTCCTTCATGATGGTTTTCGTCATCACATACCAAGATTTAGACTATGTCAAACATCGGTAGATGACAAAGGTAGACTTCACCAAATGTATATATTATATTGCTTTCAAGTATTATATTAAATTTGGTCATTATGACACTTTATGCTATCTCAAAAGCATAGTATGTTTCCTACCATAGTTTTGCAATTAAAATTTTTTTCTATTTTGCAAATGGCAATTGTATATAAAAGATAAAGAAATAATACAAAAATTGCTATAGCATTCAATTTCAAGTACTCTCAACAAAGAGAAGGCCATAATATCTAGAACATATTAGCAGTTTTCAAAAGACGCCAACTAGATTGAAGATAAATAAAGTTTCTATCAGTATTAGCAAAACTTAGCATCCATCCATCTGCTCCCAACAAAACACAAAAACCTAGTATAGTGTTACCAAACACAAAAATCATCCACATTAATACTACATTTCGGAGTTGGTGCTACAAAATCACCAACTAGTTGAAGACTAACATATCATTTAGTTTGTATGAATGAACAACTTTCTCATTAATCTTCATACTTAGCAACCTATTTAAGGAAGAGCAAACATATCATTTAGTTTCTATTATAGTACTAAATGTTTTTTATGAAGATGTGTAAATGAACAATACCAAATTTTGTGGCCATGCAATAGCCTCACCAATTGCATCTCCAACAATTTTGAAACATGAGATGGGCCGAATTAAGTTCTCATCAAATTCCATTGCAACATTAACAATCACTTCACACTAATTTTTTCCCAACTGTACTTGCCCAACTTGTTTTGCTGAGATTGCTACAATTTTTGAAGGATTAACCACATTCTTTACAGCGACATTTGCTCCAACCTATAAATTGAATATCTAAGCATATCATGTTTGAATAAAACATAGTAGAAAGCATAATTTAGAACATAAAACTACCTAATCAATCTCAAGGAAAAAGTGAAAACACTTGCAACAGGTGTATTTTAAATAAAAGAAAACATATGAACAAAGTGTTTCAATCTCCAACTTAGTCCAATATAAGTAAATTGATAGTAGATATAAAGTATAAATAAATGACATAGAATTGAAACAATAGATTTAAAACTTTAATTTACAACATGTTTAAATAGAACAAGGCAAAAGATATTAATTGACATCATTAAACTAACTCAACTTAATGCAAAGAGTCACAACACTTACAACCATAGCCATACATTCATACACTTCCTCCTTTGCCTTGTCTAGCAACTAGAGAAAATATGTCATTTGATCTAATATCTTTTGAACCAAGAGAAAGTTCACTACTTAGTTCTTTCATCTTACATTTCATAAAACATGATGAAACAATTTAAAAATTAGTTTAGATAAAAATAATATGAATCATATAGAACCTACTAAAGTTAAGAAAATGAAAACAAGACCAAAGAATTAGACAAATAAAAGGTCAAGTTAGCTTAAAAAATTAGAAAAACAAAAAAGGAACATATCCTCCACATTATCAAGATTCAATACAGGAGAAAAGATAATATATTAAAGGCAATTTTACAAATGAACCTGCTATAATAGGATTAGATATTTCCCCATTTTTAGTATAATATTTTTGAAAAGATCCATCCTACTTGGCTCATCATCCATTGGATCATTACCTTTGTCTTCATCGTCATCATGGTCATCTTCACTTCTTCCATCATCATCTAGTTGTTTATCTTTTGTTGCCTTTGCTTCTTTCTATAGAAAATATTATTTAGATTAGTAAATCACTTGAGTATCTCAAACTTCAATTTATTTAATAATATAAATCAACCTTCATTTGAGGTTTGATCTGAAGAAACTCTTTTTCTTTGTAATATGCATCATTTTCTTTTGTGCCCTATTTTCTTTGTTTTGAGTGCTTATTTTCTGAATATACAAAATGAAAAAACTTAAAAAATCACTAATACAAAAATTTAACATTCAGTTAATATAAGGATCAAGTATTAGCATTGTGATAAACAAAATAATGCCAAGTTATTATCCATACTTCATCCCTGCTCCAATAAAGCACTAAATTCTTCCATTGATCGAGATAACTCTTTCATCATCTGTATCAAATCACTTCCTCAAGTTTTCTTCTAATGATAAGTTTGAAACAAGATATTTAGTTTTTACTCTATTGTTCCTAGTTCTCCAACCTTTTTGAAATAATAGCTTTCGAGAATTGAACTTCTTCAAATGGTAAAAAAGATATATTACCAATAAGTGTGAGCTAATAACTTAAGATTGTCATATAAAAATAGAGACGATAGAAAAATCAATAAAAACCACTGTTACCAAAGCAACAACATTAAAGCCCCAAGATACTATTATTCATGGCCAAAATCCCACACTTCAGTACCAAAGACCTATCATTCATATAATAATAACAAAAAAATTCCAAAATATGAGAAATAACAATTATCATAGAAATTTCATCTATCACAAGTATTATCATAAGAATGTTTAAGATTCAAAAAATCAAAATATCAACCATATAAATTTTCTGAATCCATTATAAACAAAAAAAATTATCATTTGGAATTATGACCAACTCTTTATTGAGCAATGGGTGGATTCATGAGCATGAAATGATAGTATAAGTTTTTGACAAGTATTGAAAAAATGTTCTAAACGAAATAGGAGAAGGATAAAACTATATAACGAAATTTCATTGAGTGTGGGTCCTACTTCCTCTCTTGACATCTCTCCCAATCACTCAAATATACATGATACTAAGGAAATCTTGATACATTAAAAATTAGCTTATTGAACATGAATGTTAAAATGAAAGCTACTTAACAAGGGAACAAGATCTCAAATTAGAGTCATTAAAGAAACATATACCAATATTTGGACAACAAAGAGCAAAATTAAGAAGTATGTATAAGAGGAACTCTTAAGTACTTGATTGCATGTATAAGGCTAAGAATTTGTTCTCTGATTGAGTTTCTTTCAACCCAAAATACTCTACCATTTTGATGATATCAAACTAATCACACAAGCACTAATAAAACCTCTAAACTTGAAGATATATATGATTTTTGAAAAAAGGTCTAAAGATAATATTTCTTGCATTAAAAACATAATCCTTGCAAAGATGAAAAACTTGAAGTGGAATAGTTATTTTGATAGGTTGTAATTAGTACTTTCACAACATAACAAATTAATGGTTAGAGAATCAATCTTTGTTTAGTATGGCTAGAGAATTTGCGAAAAGCAAGTAGGCCTCCAATAGTATCCACAACCTTATTTATGAGAATAACTAATAAATTGATAGGTTTGTAGTAGAAATGATTAGCCTAAGACAAAACTAAGAAAATCAGTGGATCACTGAAGGAGAAATTAAGGAGTTTGCAAGAACAAACTCCAATATACTTAATTTTATTACATTTCAAAAGTAACTTGGAAACATTTCCCAAAAATAGAGAAAAACATAAAAATCAACCTCAACATAAAAAGCAATAAAAAATGGATGATTAGAAACAACAATAGATAGGTAACAAGCAAACCTTGTCAGAGAAATATGTTCTCTTCTCTAGATTGCTAATTTAGGGTGAGTTAGCAAGTTGCAGCTTCAATCGACGGAGTATGTTCTCCACCAAAATACTATGCCTCTCTCGATAGAGTATGTTCTTCACTAAATAATACCCTGCCACTCTCCAAAATTGGATGTGAGGAAGAGATGGAGTTGCCAGATTGAGTGACTCCTTGAGAAAAAGGGTTGGGTTAGGATTATTTGAGGTATTTGAGCAGTGCATTAGAGAATTTGGGGTAAGGGTTTGGCTCTTAGATTCTTCTATTTCCTTGAAGAAAAATCGGGAAATATTTTGCTATTCATTTTATTAAATTTTTTTAGGTGCTAATTTCTTCCACTAGTTTATAATTATTTTAAAATAAAAAAAAAAGTTTAATAAGATACTTTATAAGAATTTGTCACAATAAAGAGCCATATTATGACATGTGCAAAACTGTCACATTACATTCATCTTAACAAATAAAAAACAAAAAAAAAATAATAAATTATATCTAATGAGACGCATTTATATAAAGTATCTCAATTGATGTCCTCGTGAGATGCCTTCTTAAAGTTTCATATATGAGTGTTACAAAACACTATTTTTCTATTAGTGATAACTTCAAGACATGATCAATGGAATCCTTGCTTTTGAATTTGGATAGTTGTTCAACAAAAACTTCCTCTTTATTGAGATCATTTAAAAAGGTATTTTTAACATTCATTTGAAAAGGTGTAAAGTGCTTCTATGATGGGAATACTAGTAACATGCAAATGAAGTTAAGGCGAGCAACAAGAGAATAAGTCACATCATAATGTTTCCTTCTCAGTGCAAGTATCCTTTCACAAGAAGTCTATCTTTGTCTTGTACCATATTACCTTTCTTATCTAGTTAATTGCAAAAAAACCTATTTGGTTCCAATAATAGGTGTATTGATTGGTCATTCTACTATATTCTAGACGTTATTCTTTTCAAATTGAAGCAGCCCTTCTTTTATTACATTAACAAAAGATTTCCAATCGGTGCTTTATAACATTTGTTGGTTCAATAAGAGAAGAAAAAATATGTTGTAATAACTTAAATTATCTTGTTTTATCCATGATCGAGTTTTAATTTTGACTTGTGAATCTTTAATCATCTCATCCACAAGGTTGCTTGAGGTATGCTTGAACTTTCTAATTTCTATCTAGCACTCTCTTCAAAACTAGATACTATTTTATTAACTGATTCTTTTGGTTCTTCTTTGTCAGATCATCTTCTATTTTAAGTAACCTTTTATTTTGCAAAACTTTAATGCTTGTATCACACTTACAGATTCTGTGCTTAAAGTTTCCTTAGTAGTAATGGAGTTAGCTTCATAAAAAATGCATTCATAGATATCAAAAGGAACATGATTAAATTCTTATACAATTTCTTTTATTTATCAAAAACTCAATATGCCTTACTATGTTTGAAGTATCCAACCAAAAACAAAAATTTCTTCTTCTGATTTTGAATCAAATGTGATAATCTCAATTATGTAACATTTATAACCAAAAACTCCAAATAAGCTATATTAGGAACTTTTCAATGGCATATTTCATATATGGTTTACTTCATGAAAGGTTTAAGATATACATGATAAACAATATAGCATACAATATTAATAGTTTCATCCTAAAAAAAATTTGGTAAATCATACTCATTCAACATGGTTCAAGCCATTTCTTTATAGGATTATGCCTCTCAATTGAACAATTCCATCTTGTTGAAGTGTTTTGGAGTAGAAAAATTATGAAAATAACCATTTTAATCACAAAATAGGAAAAACCTATCATCAAACTCAATGCAATGGTTACTCCTCATTTTATTAATAAGATATTAATTTTTATTTTGTAATTTTTGATTGACGGGATAAATATATCAATATATTATTTTTATACTGAGAAATAGTACCCAAGTAAAATGAGAGAAGTCATTGATAATCACAAAAATATATTTTTTGCCACCAAATGATATAGTTCCTATAGATCCAAATAGATCAAGATAAAGTTAATCAAACAGTCTAAAAATGAGATATCATTTTTTGGCATGAGATAGGGTTTGATATGTTTCTAAGGTATCTTCCATAGATTTCATCTTTAGCAAAATGAACTTTGGAAATTCTTTTGATCAAATCTCTTTTTTTAGCAAGGTGTCAAAAGGTTATTGTTTAATCTCATGTGCCAAGTCCAACAGAAATCTTCTATTACAATGAGATATTTTTTACTTGACAAGTCATCAAAATTTATTCAATAAATGTTGCTTTCATGAGTTGTAGTGATTTGTCTCTTTTTGACATTTAGCAATTATCACATAATTGGTTATTACTTAGTAAGCTATGTTTCAATCAACAACTAATTAGACATCATGAACGATTTAGCATACCTCTTCCGAAAATTTTTCCTTTTGTATTGTCAAGAAAGAAAACATTTCCTCTATTGAAATTTCCCAACATTTAGATGGCTAAACCTATCTATTTCCATGTGACTAAAACAATCACTCTCAAGATACAACCTTTCCTTTGGATAGATTTTCTTAGATACCAAAACTTATCTTCTTTGAATTCCCAAATGAATTTGGTCCAAATGTCTCTCTTTAGAGAGTATATATATATATCATATATGTTTGATATCTCTACAAATGTATCATACTTTTTTGTGATGTTTTTAGTTAATGATTTTGTTGTTAGGCTAACATGTGACTAAACTACTTTATTATTATTCTTAATAGATCTTTTTAAATTGTAGTTTCCTTAGAGAAGTAGATCATTTTCAGTCTCTAAATCTTGAATTTTTTTGACGAGTTAATCTCTTTTTGAAACTTTCTTTTTTGAAATTCTAACATATTCTTGAGTTAGCTCAATCTTCTCATCATAAATAATTTGGAGTTGTTTATTGAGAAACTAATTTCTTTATGCAATTGAAAGTAGTTAATTGTGATAGCTTTCATGAACACTAAATGTGTTGGTGCCTCCACATTCAAAACTAATTTTGAAATGTAAAGATTGATGTTTTTAAACTATGAGATAACTATCTTCACTACCAAGTTGATCAAAGCCTAAGTCATTCCATGTGATTATCATAGCTTTAGGCTTTAAGCTCTTTTTTAGTTTGTAATCTTTTACAACTTTGGACAATTCAATTAGTTATTTGCAATCTCTTAGCATTTATGACATTTGAGTTTTTCTGACTTAGTTTTTATTTACATTATTTTTTTAGTTAAATTTAATAACATAATTGAAATGTTTCCTAGCACTTGTGGTTGTGTAAGATGATGAGTAATCATTAAATTAAATTATTGATCATATCCTTACTAAGATATCTAGTTGTACCTAGAAGATCGATTTGATCAAAACTTAAAGCGATATTTTTCTTATCTTTGTTGATGGGATTTAGTGCTTTTTGGGAGAAATATTAGTTCATGAGAAATAAGTGAACCGATAGGTTCTACCATGGCTAACATCTTAAGATTATTTACTTTTTGAATTGTTGTAACTTTAGGTATCCATTAAGCGAGCGAAGCATTTTTAGCACTTATCTATTTTCTGATAAACTCTTTACAAGTGCAAACATTAGGTTGATTTCCATGAAGCAGACATACATTTGACTAGAGTTTCTCATATTTTGTTGAAAACATTTCATATTAATAAGTAATGCAATCATTTCTTATCTTCACCAAGATATTCTTTTATTTGTGATTTTGAACATGTTCCACATATCTTTTGTTGATGAGCATATGCTAACACAATTATGTTCATCCTTGGTTAGGGCACATGATGGGATGTTCTTAACTTTAGCATTCATGGATAATATCTTCTTATCCTCAATGAGATGCTCTCTTTTTTCTTCTTGGGGCCATGCTTTCATTTGTTGAAACTGGTAGTTCGTTAATCATAATAATCCAACTGTCATAATCTACTATAGTGGAGAACTTTTAAATATTGTTCACTCTATGTCGCATAATTTGTTCCATCAAATAACAATCGGTGGCTATGGGATTGTCACTCTACATAAACATCAAAACTCTAAGTAGTCATTAGGATCTTTGAACTCAGATTGATTAGAAGCTTTGAATGAGCATGAGGTTCTAGCACCAAATATTAGAAAAATAGGCCTGCAAATGAGTGAATTAGGTGAAGTAGGGAATCTTTTTTCAAACTTTGTTTTCAATGCTTTAGTTATACTAAAAGTTCCAACTGAGATAGCTCAAAATAAAGTAAAATAATGAATAAAATGAGACATAAGATTTATAATGGTTCGACAACCACTATCTAAGTTTTTAATTAAGATGTTAAGGTGCAAGTTTCAATAAAAACTCCAAAGAGAATTATTTCAAGAAAAGTTCAATAAACTAAATCAACAACAAAGCTACTATGACTATAATAAACAAAGCAATATTACCAGCAAGGAGACAAACACGCACCCCTAAATCACGAGATTGCACAGTTACAGTAGTCCTAGTAGGAATGAACCAACCCTCTTCTTTTTTTTCTTCATAGTCGGACTTCATGAAAGTTGAGTAATATAAATTGATTATATTATCAGTAGAAGCTTGTTTGATCATGTATATCTCCTTCAACTTAAATAGTGGCCTCTAAGATCTCACAATTGATTCTAGTAGTAACTTGCCATTTTGATATATATTTCAATTCATATTTCACAAATATACTAATAATAGTGATATATGACAAAAATGATACATTTTGTAGCTAGTCATCTCATATCTTATAGAATTGGATTTGTATAGATTTTCTCTTATATATATTTCCTATATACACACACTCACATATGGTATTAAGTCATCCAATATGAAATAAATTATTCATGGTGCAAGAACTTTCTTCACCCTTTCATCCTATTTATTTTTTTCAATCATTTTTTCAACCATGGCATTTTCAACACTTTCTAAAATTGCTTAACCTCTTTTTTCCTTTTAAGGGTTGTCTCTCTATTATCTCACGCTATCTTTGTCTTGTCTAACATCAAAAACCATGTCAGTTTCACTAATTATTTACTTTGGTGAGAGTGTTTCCTTATTTTTAAGGGTTATTGAGTTTTCAACTATATTGAGGCTCTAACATATCTTCTTTCTAGCCATATGATTACCGAAAACATAGAAATTCTAAAATAGACTATGCACATTAGTAGTAAGTTGATTTTGTTGTTTTATCTTATATATTTTCAAGCCATAATCTCTACTTACTATATCTTGCAAGCAATAACATGCCCTAATCAGTCAATCATCACCTGAGAATTATGGTATGACAAAATTGGGAGCTTATTTCATGATCAAGTTGCGTTTTGCACTCTTCAACTAAAATTGGCTAGAAAATTGCATTCTTTCCCCACCTGACCTCCAATTAGGGATTTTTCCCATGTGTCCCATATTTGCTACCTTTGCATGCCTAAGTGGTCATCTCACTCCAAGTCACCATTTTTTGTATGTTAAAATGACACACCAGCACACATGTGTCTACAAAAGACCATGCAAGCACATTTTAGATAGAAACTTATAATGTGCAGGGAAAAAAAAGCATGAAATCAAAAAATGGTCTAAAATCGTAAATTTAAAAACATGTTATTAGAGACGAAACCCTGAAATAGAAATAAGGAAACCCCAAAATTGAAAAATCCACAAAATTCCAAAATCTATAAATATGCTTTCATAATCTAAACCCAAATTTTAAAAGGTGAAATATCAAGCAAGTGAAGGAGTGAAGAGAGGCAGAGAAGATGATTTTCCAACACATGCAAAAACACATTGGTCTATCCCTACCTTTGCAGAGTTAGTTTAGGGCTTTTTATGCTATATGTTGTTATTTTTGCTTTTAGAGTTTAATAAAGTAAATTTTTGTACAATGTGCCGTCGTATGCCCTAAAATATTATTGGGTATAATTTTTTATTGCATGTCAAATTTTCTATTGTTTGACTATGATCCTTTCATTATTTATTGTATGTGGGGTTGTGATGTATTATATTTTATCTATCCTTTCTTGATTTATTTTATTTTACTTTATTTTAGTTTTTGCTTGTTATGTGAAGATTTAAAGACAAGTGTAGTTACAATTGCTATTTATTATGTAGAGGAGTTTGTACTAGTTCAATTATCAAAGTTTGACTATGTGTTCACCAAAGAAATGAACCTAAAAAACCCAGACTTGTTAACTAATAGTTTGATGGTGGAGAAATATGATACTGAAAAAAATGAACAATGGGTGTAAACTTATGTGAGATAACAAGGAATTTAAGAAAATTTATAAGTATCATGCAAAAGCTAAGGACATGAGGTTGACATTTATGTTGATATTATGGCTATGGAAAATGATAAATGATAAAAGTCAAGTACAAGAAAATACTATTAAGAAACCTGTTAAACGTATTAAGGAAAATGAACATTAAAATGTAGGTTTGGATGATGAATATGAAAATGCTAGCTTTGATTATAAAGATAGGTTGCACTTATATATTTATTATTTAGTGTGTGAGGATGATAAGCAACAAATTGAAGATGTGACTGTAACATTGAGAATACTAGAAGGAGTGAGGAAGTAGATGATACGTTGTTTGAAAAAAATGTAAATCCTAATGAGAAATGATTTGGAAATGAAAAGGGAAGAGCTATGAGTGAAAGTAAGCTAGGTAGTGGGATATAGAGTAATAGTGATAGTGCTAGTGATAGTGACATGGAAGATGAAATTGCCTTGGGTAATGGCATAGAATAGATGACATTGAATTTGATAGAGAGGGTCTATTTTTAAATCCAAAAAACCATTTACTCTTAGGTTTGAATTGAGGATGCAATTTGAAGATAATATTGAAGTTAGGAAAGACATCCATGTTGAAGTACTTTGATGTATGAGAAGTCTAAAAATAAAGAAAAATGATAAAGAGAGAATATAGGCCAAGTGTGATAAGGTAGATTGTGAGTGGAAGATTCATGCATATAGAGTAAATGACCTTTCAAATTTAAACTTGTAACTCCACATATAGTTGCAAGCCAACATATAACATGAACAATGTAAAATCAAGTTACATGGTTCAGAGTATTTTGAACAAATTAAAAATTTAGCTTAAGAGATCAACATAAAGTTTTAGGCTTGAAATGATGGAAGAGGTATTTGTCGGTGTTTCATGGGAACAAGCTTATAGAGCAAGTAGGAAAGCATTGAAAATGATTGAAGAGGATCTTGAATTGTAATATTCAAATTATGGGATTATGTAGCAAAATTAAGGAGAACAAATCCAGGGTCCACAATCATATTAGGAATGGTTGATAGTTGTGGTCAAGCACATTCACTAATTTTTATTGTCGCTTTAGGGCTTTAAAAACAGGATTCTTGGTAGAGTGTAGGAGAATGATAGGTGTAGATGGATGTCACCTTAGTGGCCTCTATAAAGGTGTCCTACTTGTAGTTGTTGGCATTGATCTCACCAACAAACCTTATCTAATAGCTCATGTTGTGGATTATAAGGAGGCAAGGGATAATTAGATTTGGTTTTTAACACTTTTTAAAAATGGTCTCAACATAGTGAAGCTACATGAATTCACTTTCAAGTCGGACAAATAAAAGGGCCTCATTCAGGCTTTTGATAAAGTGTTTCCTACCTTAGAACATAGGTTTCCTGTTTGACACTTATGGAAAAACTTCAACAATGTCAGTTTCGAAGGATGGTAATTTGAAGATGCATTATGGAAAGCTTCTAATAGTGTAATTGTTGTTCAGTTCAAGTAGGCAATGAAAGAAGTGGCTAACATTGACTTAGTGCAGCAAATTGGTTCAATGATACCTTTATAGTGGAGCAAGTCAAGCTTTACTACAGTATCAAATTGTGACATGGTCTTGAATAATTTCTATGAGTCATTCATCAATGCCATTTTATATGTGAAAGAAAAGGTAATCATCACCATGCTTGAATAAATTAAGGAATATTTAATTACAAAGTTGCAAAAGAATGGGGACAAGGTTGCAAAGTCATGGAAAAGATAAATATGTCCTTTAGTTATTGAAATCCTTGATGGATACATTCAGAACACAGCTAATTGTATCCCTAGAATGTCTTATGATCTACGCTACCAAATTACATACATTTATGGAGGCCAATATTATATTGATTTGGAGTTCTAAACTTGGAGCTGTAGAATGTGGGAACTCACAAGAATCCCATGCTTACATACATGTAGTGCAATCTATAGTATGAAAATGGATTCATTAGATTATGTGCATTAGTATTATTCTTTGAATTGTTATGAAAAGGTGTATGAAAAGTGCTATTATAGGGATCAATAGCCAAAAATTATAGGGACGAACACTCTGCATACCCTTTATGTTAATTGATTTTAGAAAGAAGAAAGGAGGATTTACTAGAGCTTGACGAAAGGACATTTATAGACCTATTAAACAGAGCAAGAAAATAAATAAATAGAGGACAAGGGGAGATCACCCCATAAAAATGAAGAAGGCAGACCATGAGATATGGTTACTATAAAGCTTAGGGGCACAACACCAAAACTTGCCTTTTAAAGTTGCTTGGTAAAACATTAGTACTGTGGTCACTATAAAGTTTCGGGGCACGACACTAAAACTTGCCCTTTAAAGTTGCTTGATGAAAACATTGATAAAGGACTAAAGTCATCAAATATAAGGACGTAAAAGATAGTCTAACATGTTTTCTTCTTATTAATAAGTGATGTGGGTAAAAGCTATATTTTACTAGATTAGGTTGGTGTTTAAGGTAATTCGACCTAGCTAGTTGAGTTATCCAACTCTAGAAAAACTTGGGTTGAGATTTGCAATCATGAGCAAATGTCAGGTTAATTGAGGTACCCACGGCTAAGGCATTCCAATACTTAAGTCAGTATTGGGTCAACTAGAATAACTGAGCAACAAAGTGAGGGATTTTGTAAGAAAATGGATACCTTAAGAGTAGCTAGCAATGGGGTATTTATAGTCTTCTCTAAGTGGATGATATGTCAAAGATGCCCCTATCATGTGTAGAGGGCTCTTGTCCTTATATGGGGAGCTTTAGTTCATCTCCCACTCTGTACTATTCTAGGTGGCCTTACTTTCAACTTTTAGGGATAGAATAGTACACTAGTGGTGCGCCTCTTGTTAGGAGTGATGACAGAGGTGGCATTGGAGTGATATGCACTATTAATGTAGAAGCATGCTACTTGGCAGGGCATTTAATGCGACAGAGATATAATTTGGTCCTAAAATGACCTTTCATTGATTGGCACTAGGGATCGACCATAGAGCTAGCTTTTGGGCTTGGGCGGTTGCTAGAGGCCGCAGCACTCAAGCCCTTTCATTGGGGATAATCAAGCCCTGTGCTTGACCTACGATCTAGTCGAGAGGTGCCGGTCTAGCTTATTGCTTGGACAACAAGATAGGCAGGTGGTCGATTAGGGTCAGTGACCTAACTGAGCCTCATAGGCGAGATGGGCCTGGAAGTGTGCTCTTAGGTCGATAGTTGTTGAGCTGGGCTTGCTAGGCCATCCTATATCAATAAGTAATATGTTCTCTAGCTTGAATACATAACATGTCTTGTTTCTATTTCTATCTTATTTACAAGTGAGGAATGACAATGATGAGCAACATAGTGATGCTAATATTGAAGAATTTGACTTGGGTTCACTTGCAATAGTAGTTAGGAAGGAACTAGAGGTATGAATAGGTTATTTTTCATTTGATTTATATTTTCAAGTTCGTTTATCTTATTGTGTTAATAGGTTAGGAGGGAAGTTGCATAATCTAAAATAAATAAGTTACAAAGAAAAAGTAAATGTAAGGTATAAGATTTTGGTTTATAAAATAGGTTTATAAGATTTTGGTTTTTGATTCAGGAAAAAACTGAAACTTTATCTTAGCAAGAAGTTTCTACTATCAAGGTATATTTTGATTTTTAATTTGAATGTTCTATACTTTATTAAAATTTATCTTCTTTTTAGGAAAAAAATTGCTACCTCATCATTAGCAGAAGTCTTTATTAAGGTACCTACGGTATTTGTGTACCAGTAGATACAACTTTCACAAAATCAAGGAACTCAGTCATCTAAGTGCACCTTAACTCAAGCTTCAAATTTTGGTAAAAGGAAGTATGTAATGTTGAGCACTTTCAACTCTGCAATGGACAACCTACAAGGTAGCAAGAAGAATAAGAACATATAAACAAAAAAAAAAGGAAAAGATAACTTGATCTACATTGCAGCTTTCTTATTGAAAATTTTAAATGCTTTTTGTGGATTGAACTTGATCTACAGAGCAATTGTTTCAAGCTCCTGCAACTTTTTTGATTAATCATTGTAAATTATTACATTGAGTGTTTTGTTTTAGTTGAATACATTGTAAAGAATGGTGCAGGAAATTAGTGTTGTTTTGGTTAAATACATTGCAAAAAATAGCATAGGAAGTTGTTGTTGTTTTGGTTGAAACAACTGTACTACATTTTGCTTATTTGAAGCAATGGAAATAAATGGTTGATTAGTTTGTTGGATATCTTTTTTTCTCAATTAATTTGTTGTAGAATTTTTTATTTTTGCACTTGGTGGTGTTATTATATCAACATGCTTTAAGAACTTCAGTTGCAGTTGCAGTTAGGTTAAGCTCTCTTTAGTTACTCATTTTGCTCAATTTAGCAATCCGGCTAGGACATTTGCCCAATTTTGCAATTAAGTTAGTTGTAGTTGACTTTAGTTCCTCAGTTTGATCAATTTTGTAGTTGGGTTAGGACATTTGCTCAATTTTACTTGTTACAGAATTGACAAATTTTTGCTTTTGGGAACTTTGAGCTTATTATGTAAACACATAAAGATATAATTTGAGCTCATTACATAGAGACACAAAAATTAAATTTTCATTCCATCAAACATCATTTCACAATTTCTAACAGTTAGTAAATATAATTTTTATCACTATACAATCTATAGCAATTTTGGCTTGCTTATTACACAATTTCCCACAAACGAAGATTACAAAAGGTTGCAAATAAGGGTACATCAAGCTTGTATAAACAAAGCACCTACAAGTCAAAATAGATCAAACACGTCTTCTTCTAGTCACTTATATTCTATTAAGTAGTCACCTAAATTCCATCTCCATCTATGCACGAACATTCCATCTAGCACAAAGCACTTAATTCCATTTATAGGCAAACTAGAAAATCACAAAATTGAGCCAAGATAGCCCGAACACCAAATGTGGAATCTTGTTTCTCTTTCTCTTAGACATCTCTACCTCAATTATGTTAATTCTTCAAATACATCCTAGAATAATATTCTTTGACCTTAGGTACATTGGTGGATCCACCCATTTAAAAATCCTAACCCTATTCATCTATAAATTTATGCAATGTGAAAAAAAAATTCCCTTAAATGAAAATAATAAAACTAAAAGAAAAAATTCAAAAAACTAAAACTAACCAACCTGTTGCAATCATAAATGGAGCCTTCTACAAGGATTGAGCTCAGTCCATGAAGTTTGTACATACCTAAGCTCCTATTCCACAAAAGCACCTTAGTGATGCAACTGACTTAGTTGAAGAAGAGGAGCAAGAAGAAGCCAATTTATATAATAGAAGTTTTAATATTTACCCTTAAACTTGAAATATTTGGAAGAGGATTTGAGGGAGGAAAGGGAAGCTTATTAGGTAGAATGCGATTTTTTGGATTTGGGGTTGTAGATTGTAGAAGAAAAAAGAATAAGTTTTTATTTTCCCTTCGAAATTTGCTGACATGGCTTTTTTGTTTTACACATGTGTACTGATATGTCATTTTAGCACACATGGGCGAATAGCTTAGAGGGGGATGGCTGCATGGTGTGGCAAACGTAAATATGGAAACATGAAAAAAAATTCTGAAAATGGAGGTCACATGAGGAAGACATGTAATTTTTTAGTTAATTTCTGTTAAATGGATTGAAATTGCATATTTTAGCCCCAATATGCCAAAAATTGAGATATGCTAGATGCTATTTGTAAATTGAATATATTAATGGACTGAATTGACATAAGGCCAACCTTAAGAACTAATTTTATAATTTTCCATTTAACTTCAAAAAGCAATTTAATTCTCCTAATTTTCAGTCCAACACAAGTCCAATACTACTACATGGTACCTAGACTCTAGCATAACTTTTCAAATGACCCCAAATCTCAGGACAAGACATAGCAATATTGTGACACCTTATTTAGGGTAGCCGTAAGCTGAGATATCAAAATAATGTAAGCTTACATATGATCTTGTAATACAAGCAATAAGCCCATAAAATCATTTTTCAAAAAGGTCAATAAGTCTATCACGACATTTCTAAACTTATCACATATAGCAGCAGAATTCAAGTTCACCAACTCGTTGAAACATAAAATATAAATCATAATTCAACTTCTTAACAAAATATATACAAGCTTCACAACATCACGTCAATCCTGACATATCCTAGTATTGCTAAATCCAATTACATCATTTAAAGAAATCTATTATGTTACATGAAGTGCTTCTTTATTCCCAGTACAAACTTTACTTCTTTCATTTAACCTTGTCAAAGAGATAAAGAATGGGGGTAAGTTCGAAGCATTTAGTGAGGGATATCATGACAATAATTGGAAGAACTTATGGAGGAAAAAGTATCTCAACAGTTTATAATTCAATATCAATACAAGCGCAAGTACGAATTAAGCAAGAACATATCATTATCCATCAAGATACCAGCACGAACAAGTAATGCATATGACAAATGCATTTCAACAGATCTGGACGAGAGAAGCATATCAGAACAAATCTTATTCAATTCAATCGATCTTGTTCAAGCGTGATGGCTTGATACACATTAGATGCCCAGGAATAGTCCTCGCACATCACAGACAAATGAAAGATGGCCAAAAATAGCCCTAGTACATCACAAATAGATAGAAGATGCCCAAGAGTAGCCCTAGCATATCACAGATGGATAGGTGATAGATGCATAGGAATAGCCTTAGCATATCACAAATAGACAAAGGATACCTAGGAGTAGCCCTAGCATATCACTGACACTCATGAATAGCCTTAACACATCGCCCATACCTAGAGATAGCCCTAGCATATGGCTAAAAAATAGATGGATGGAAGATGCCTAGGAATAACCCTAGCGCATCAAACGATGCTCAGGAATAGCCCTGACACATCGTCCATACTTAGGAATAGCCCTAGTATATAGCTGATAAACTGAGTACTTAGGGAATAACCCCTAGTGTACATAGATTTATAGAATGAATACCCTGGGAATAACTCTTAGTGTATTAGAGTTATAGAACATATACCCAAGGAATAGCCCTTAGTGTACACATAACAAAATACTCAGGAAATGGCCGTTGATGTATTTTACTTACAAACAAATACATGAACCAAGTTTAGTTGACATAGATGCCTAAGAGGTAATCCCTAGTGCATGGCTAAAATCTAAGCAAGCAATTATATTTAAGCAAGCATGGTAATGCAAGAACAAACAGGTATACCAACAAGGTGTACGATAACAAGACAGGACAAGAACAGGTACTGATCATAAACAAATACAAGACAAGACAAATAGGAGTTTTGGGTGCCAAAATAAACAAGTACAACTCACAACAGAGTGAAAATAAGTACTAACCTGCATAGGGATTTACAAGTTAAATAACATATCAAGAGCAAGTACACAATCAAGTATAGATTTTAAGCAATTACAAGCATGTACAATCAAGCAAATTAACCTTTATAAGGGTTATACCACAAGAGAAAATAGGTATAACAAGGCTAGGATGGCAAACCCTTATCTTTTGTAGTCTTAGAAAAAGCTATCACAATCAACCATCTACCGATCTGCAGGACCTACTTTTGCTTTACCTAACCAAAATAGTATAATTACCATCAAAATCTGTATATGACTCCCCATTATTACTATCATGCTTATCATTTATCTAATTAAGTAACCATATTAACGTGATAGCTAAAGCTTCGACGACGCTATCAATTTAATAATGACCAACAAGATAAATTATCTCCAAATAAATCTCGATTTCATATTAAGTGATAACTAGTTCTTAATTACATATTCTTTCCTGTCAATACATCCAAAATTCACAATAAGGGTTTAATTATTATCAATAGGTTCTAAATCCATAAATCCACAAATTTAGGTTGAAATCCTTTACTAACTCACTTAATTCCGAATTATCATATAACATAACAATATTCAGGTCCACTAACTTATATGTACTCTTTGCATAGGAATCTCAATCATAATCCACATATATATACATATATCCATTACCATCATCCTCATAGCATGAAACAAGCTTCAAATGGAAAGGTACAACAAATACATATATATATACATATCAAGGTACAACCAAGTGAAGCCTAATCCATAACCCTTTATTACCTAAATTTGCTTAACGAAGCCTTAAAATCACAAACCATGAGCACTACTGCAATCATTGGAATGAGGAAAATAAACTATTTAGAGGTCACCAGAGCGCCACCGAAAAACCTCAACGCCACCACTAATCTTCTCCTCTCGAGCTCCTGAACCCAAATATCCAATCAGATTCTAGTTCCTCTGCCTAGACCACTCTCAATTGAGCTCAACAACCACCAAATAGGTTTCCTTGCCATCATCTCTGATCACCATTTTTAGCCTCTGCCGCCTTGCCAAACACTTATGCAAGGGTATATCAAGCTTCCTCATGCCAAGAGCTACCAAAACTGTGCCCAGAGATGAGTTTTGGCCACTGTCTGCCATCGCTTGTCAAGCACCGTCACTACCCCATTTGAGTTTCAAGAATTCAGTGATTCCGTCGGCAAAATGGTGTGCATTAGGTGTCAAAGTGAAGTTGGGAGCAAGGAGTGTAGTTTGGTCAGTTTGGTTTGGTGGAAGAAGGTTAGCGGAGTGAAGATTACCTGGGGTGAAGGTGTCACGGTGAAGGAAGAATAATGGAGAAGAAATGAAGATGAAAGTTTTTACCAGATTTTTAAATTGAACTTTCCAATTTTGCAATTTAGCCCAAAAATTTCCTCCTTCTTCAATAAGGTCTTTGCAACTTTCTCAAAATTATGATTTGACCCCAATTGACCAAAACACTTATACGCAAACCCCAAAAATGTCTTAAAATATGCAATCTAGTCTTCCCAAGTTGCAATCTAACCCCAAAACTTTCCAATTTCTCGCAATTAAATCTTTTTTTTTCATTATTTCCAAAATACCGAATTTTAAGGGTGTTACAAATATATTTTAGTATCGTGCTAGTGAAATTGTTTAGAGGTTGGAATAGTGAACCTCAGGAAAAAACCTCCTGTGTGGCTATAATTTTGGTTATTGGTATAACATGTCTTAAGTTAGAAATTTTAATTTTAATGAACTCTTAATATACGAGTGTATATAAAAGAATTAAAAGAAAAAAAAAAAAGAGACCTCAAATCTTTTGCATTATTTAACATATATACATGTTTAATTAATATCATAGTTTATTGGTATGACATTATTTTCTATATGTTACATCAAATTAAGAATACAACAGAATTTGACACTAATTGAGTAAGTGTACTCTAAATAAACTAAAGGACCAAAAAAGGATAGTGAGGATAGAATTAGTTAGGAAATTAAGGCTTCAGAATGGATGCGGACATTAATCAATTGATTGATTAATTGATTAATTATAATTTGGAATAACAAGTGAGGTTGGCGGCGCCCTATGATCATGCTGGAAGGAGATGAAGCTTGATGAATCGTAGTACTCCACGAAATTGGAACTGAGGCTGAGAAGAGAATTAGCGGCAATGGGGGAGCCCCGGCGAGCGTCGTCGACCGGAATAGGACGAGAAATATTATGATCCTTAATTAATATGGTACTACTACCACATTGCCTAGGTTGTGTTTGGTAGAAAACTTTTGAAACCACCAACTCTCCTTCCTTCTCATCCTGCATGATGCCCAAGTGATACTGATGCATCACCCAGTTTGTTTTCTCGGGTTTCTTTTGCTTTCCGTTGCTGGTGTAGAGTACAAGGATCTTCTTGTGCCCTTTCACTTTGCCCTCCACGATAATGGGCCGGGTTTTTCCCGTTTTGTGCCACCGGGTTTCACTGCCGTCAGACTCCGCTGTTTGAACTTTCCTTCTCTTCCTGGTTCCAGTTGTGTATGCTTTCGAGGGTCTGTGGAAGAAATGGCGCACCAGCCCGTCTTTGCTTAGTCCTACATGTCATCATCACTAAACAACTGGATGCCAAATTTTATCTATATATATTATTTTGATTTGATATGGTTTCCAAGTGAAATATTAATTTAATTATTTTTCTAAATGTCATAACAGATAATTCTTATAAGAAAACACCTCTACAATAATGTAACATTCCATCACAAATTTAATGGAATATGCTATAAAATATAATTGTATGATGGATTTATTTAATAATTCATTAATATATGTTTGTCATTGATTATTTTATGGCGAAAATAAAGGGTGTTATAGAATTAGTTTGTGATGCAAATTTTTTCACTGATAAAAATTCATTCGAATATAATATTTAGAGTTGTGAAATTTGTGATGTAATCTTCATATATATATTCGTCACAATTGTTACTCCTAATATATGTCTGCTCATTTTTTAAATTAATGAATAATTCATCAAAAAATTAATCCATCAGAATTGTTTTTAATTTGAGATTGATCCCTCTCGATAGTAATTTTCTGCCAATAAAAGGGTGTTATCTTATAGTCATTAATTTAGTCTATTTTCTTTTTGATCTAATGGAATAACACTAAAAAGTACATACTTAGTACAAAAACTATAATGAGGTTCAAAACTTTCAAAATATATTAAAATTATAAAAAAATTATTGTAATAAATTGTTTCAGACATTTATAAATAGTACATAATTACATATTAAAGGTTTAATAATTCTTGGACTAATTAGGGAGTGCTTAATCAGTGTCAAGAAAAAAGGGAGTGCTTAATTTGCTATGCGTAACTCTTAATTTCAATTCTCTTTACTTTACATATATTTACTTATATTTTAAGATAATTAATAACTACAGTATCAAATATAAAACTCATGCATGATTTAATTCCTCCTTAAATTAGTTAATTACCTGGTAATTTCTCTGGATGAGTGTAGCAAATCCCATCATCCCCTTCAATCGTAACAATAAATTCATCTATTAAAGGATGAAGTTTATGAGCATCCAATCTCACTTTACCCTCCAAATGTTGGAGGAGCTCCGAATCACTTGGATCGAACTTCATTCCTGCAGGCAACCCTGGTAGATCATGCACGCTACTTGCCTGCTCTTATGTTTAATTTTTTCCACATATATCCATCAAAGAAAAATAAAATAAATTATCCTAAACTAATAATTCATTTTCATATAAAAAAGAAATAACATCAATACATTATAGTATAAAATTTTGTAATAATATGCTTCAGAACTGACCTTTTCTTGGGAGTTGATTGGATGTCCGCAATAGGGGCAAGCCATGCTTCTATGAGAATTAGAAGGCATTTCAATAATATTGGTGGTTTGCTCTTTTTGGTCACACCCGGTAGTAGTTAATGTGCAACAAGTCATTCCCTTCGGTACCTAATTGATCTTTATCCACCAATTCTTCAGCTTCTATTCATAGATGAGCTAATTCTGGAAAGAGAGGCAAAAGGGCTAAAAGAAAAAGAAAAGGAAATGGTAATGATCTCTTCATGAAGATGTTTTTCCCTTAAGACAATTATTGCTCTCAAGTGTAGGCAAAGTATTGAATTCTACTACCCTTTTTTCCTTCTTTTTCCATTGTGTAGGGTTGGGGGAGGAGAGGATCGAGTGACCCTATTTTACTTCTCTGTATACGTAGATTCCTACTCAAATTCTTAACTATATATGTATGTATATATATATATATAGAGAGAGAGAGAGAGAGAGTGTGCGTGTGTGTTCATGTATGAAAATAATATACCCTTTCACTAATATCTTTTCCAATGCTATATTGCATTCTAGCGATAGATCTAGATTAGGATTGCTTGGATTCCAAGGTTTGCTTTTGTTCTGTCCTTTGGTTCATTGCATGCATCACAAAGGAACAAATAAAACGTGTATTTATGTGCTATTTCTTTTTCAACTTGTTAATATTGAACGCACATATAAAGATATATATAAATTATATTTATCCATACACACACATGATCAAGCATTCATTAAAATTCGAATGTTAAAATTCATACATATAAATATAAAGAGTAATATCATTTGAATGAATTAATCAATGAACAAGCATATATGTGTATATATGCACCGGAATTTATTGCTGCCAGATTTATATATAATAAACAAGAGTTCACGCATGACTATATATATATATATATATATGGAAAGGAAGCTTTGAAATTGCTTACAGTTCTCACGTCGCCCTAGGGTGTAAAGCAAGCCAGTAATTTAGTTTTTCTTTAAAGAAAATAGAATTTAAAGACAAACCAAATTTCACTATTCCACCTACCATGTTTTTAAAAAGAGGGGAAAATTAAAAAAGAATTTGGAAAAGGTGGACTTTGCATGCACTGCAAGAAACCTTCTTCTACGACTTTAGTACTTATTAACCAGCTCGTTAGGATTACTTCTAGTTAGTCTGCTCATTGATCACATTTCATCGAATGTAAATAAATTATAATTAGTATTGTAAATGGTATATAATTTTTATAACTCGAATATAATAAATTACGCAACAGATGTTATCGCATTTGTACGTAATTAGTTAGATTCGGACAAAAACTTTCCATTACACACACACAATTGGAAAGTGTACAGTTGAGTCCTAAATAATCAAGAAATTATATAATATATAAATGGATATTAAACATAAAATTGAGTGGCTAATTATTAAATATTGAACATAGTTACTAGGATGACATCTGTGGTTTGGCTGTCACAACCTTACTGACAGTGATTTGTTGTCTCACTGACCATGGGCATCCTGTTTTCATGACTGAATTTAAACAGAATGTTGAGATATCAGCATGAGTTTAATAATAATAATGAATAATTAGTGAAAAAATTTATTTCTGTCCATGAAGACTGTTTTTAATTTCAAAAATATTGTACTTTAGAATGTTGGCTCCATTAGAAATGCCAAGCCTGTTAACAATCTGTTTTCTATCCTTCAGCAGTCAACCTCTCTATAAGCTAGCTCTGAAACTGGAACTTTCCGAAGGAAGGATTGATTGTGTGCATGCCACCGCTGGACCGAATTTTCTCCTATCAATACTGCCATTTGCACAGGACCTTGATTTTGTTGGCGCCTTGAGAGTAGTTCTATCTTTGACAATCCATGACCTAATTGATACCAATAATTTAAAATGAATTATAAAATGAAGTTACAAATCCTAGTAAGAGAGTAGTCATATATTTGCGGAAGATATATTTACCTATGGATAACATATCAATTAACATGCGTGAAACCAATTTTTAGGATACTACTATAGATTTTGGTTAATTTTTCGAGATCAACTATTTTCATTAGGAATGAACTAATTGGTGAGCCATAAATCATTGGGAAGTAATGAATAATGAAACAAATAATTCTCAAAAAGTATTTTTGAACATACATTTATGTTGAAAATATTGAGGACTGCCAGACTGGTGCTCTGTTATGATTGGTTTCGAAATATATATCAAATGATCACTCGATTTTTGACCCACAATTTTAATGGTTCTTTTTTATTCTACTTCTTGGTTAATAAGTCTTTTATGTTTTTCCTTATATTTCCTAATTGAACTCATTAGTTTTTATGTTTTCTAATCCATGATAAATGTGTCCTACTTTGAAAATCATCCTATACTTGGAAGGTTGTTCCAAGTCTTGCCTTAATAAGGTCACTTCTTGTAATTATTTTTAATAGACTATTTTGAAGAACACAATTCATATTTTAAACCATTGGCTTGTGTTTAAGAAGAGAAACATTTTTGTTCTTACTCTAAACTCATAAGTGGATTCTTAGAATTGAATGATGAGTTGTTAGACACTTAAATAGTGTCTTGTAATTCCTCCTACTTCTCCTTACTTTTTTCAAAGTCAAGTTGGCATTAGAGCTTTGATTTTTGAATGGCCGGTCACTATCAAAATAGGCCAAATGTTGATGATCCTATGGCTCATGAGAGAGACTTTCATGATATCAAGTTGAAAGATTTAAGGAGACAAGTGCATTAGCTCGAGCAGGGTCTTACTCCATGCAAACTTTTGGAATATGATGTTCAGGGTCAAATATCAGAGACTAAATCAAAAGAAGTGGATTTCAATCCATTTCACGATGGCCTAGACATTAATTCAAGTGAAGATTTTGCATCCCATCAAAGACCTAGAAGAGTTCGATTGTATGATTTTAAAGTTGACATTCCAGATTAATTTTGATGGAAGACATGATCCTGACGAGTTCATAAATTGGCTAAACTTTGTTGAGAGGATCTTTGAATTGAATGAAATTCCTAAACATAGCAAGGTAAATCTAGTTGCCATCAAGTTGAAGAAACATGTGTCATTTGGTGGGAATACATAAAGAAGTAATGTGATTGTGAAGGCAAAAAAAAGACCAGAACTTGGGACAAGATGAAGAGAAAACTTCACAGAAAATGCTTATATGATAATTACTATCAAGTTGCATTTCTCATGTACCATAATTTTAAACAAAAAAAATCTAACCGTAGAATACTACATTACTGAATTCAATGTTCTCATGCTAAGATGTAACATTGTAGAGTTAAAAGAACAAACTATTGCTCATTTTCTAGGAGGATTCAAGCCTAATATTGTAATGTTGTGCAATTGTAGCCTTATTAATGAACTTTTAATATGTATGGCAAATTGATTCTTAATGTGGAAAAATAACAAAAAGAACTAAGTCAATATGGTGTTTGATTTTCTTCATATGGTGGTATTTCCAACCGAGGGAGTACATCTACTTCTAAATTTACAATTGCACCATAGGAGATGAAATAAAAACATGCTTTGAACAAAGAAAGTGTTGGTGGTTGTATAAGACCAAATGGGTTTAATACTCAAAAACCATGCTTCAAGTGCAAAGGCTTTAGACACATTAATGCAAAATTTTCAAATTGTTAGATTATCACTCTAGTAAAGAGGCAATCAATGAAGAGCTTAATAGGACAACCCCTATCCATGATGAATTAGGAAAAAGGAAGAGATTATCTATGAGGATCATGTAGAATCTTTGGGACGTATCTTCAATGCAACCTATGTTGAAGATGATTCTTGGCTTCCAATAATACTTTCAATACAAGGTCCACTTCTCATGGTAAAGTTCACAAATTATCATTGATGGAGAAAGCTACAAAAATGTTAGAGCTACTACAATGGTGGAAAGCTAAAATTGAAGATAGAAGATCAGTCTTAACCATACAAATTATCATGGCTTCATAAGAAGAATGATAAAAGCAATTAAAAGATGTCTTATTCAATTTTCTACTGGTAAAAAATATAAAGATGAACTTTGGTGTGATGTTCTAATGGATGCTTGTCATTTGCTTCTTTGGAGACTTGGGCAATATGAGCTTTACATAATGATTTCAAATAAACTTATTCTTTTATTATAGGAAGTGAAAAGGTTAGTTTATGGTATCTAAGATGGGGAGGTGATTCTAAACATTCAAAAGGAGAGGAAAATAATTTACTTTGGTGATTGATGGTGAATCTAAACATTCTTGGCGTATGTACATTAATAGCTGAGGGGTAAAATCACTATTAAGTACCACTTCTCTATCCCTCATGTTGTTGATCACCTTCTTGATTAACTTTATGATTTTAAGGTTGATTCTAAGATTGATTTTAGAAGAAGCTATCAACAAATTTGCATGAAACCCAAAGATAAATGGAAGACAACTTTCAAAAAGAAAAATAAAATAAAATAAAATGATTTTGAAAATAAAATAGCATCGGAACATTTATAATGGAAAAAATTCATTGGCAAAACTTAAAAATAATCTTTAAAAAAATGCAATAAATTTTGGAATACGTTGCAAAATGGTGGAGAGGAAATAAACCATAAATTTTGTAGTGAATTTTTTTCATTGCAAAATTAA
Organism: Jacaranda copaia; assembly: GCA_014898725.1. Taxonomy (NCBI): domain Eukaryota; kingdom Viridiplantae; phylum Streptophyta; class Magnoliopsida; order Lamiales; family Bignoniaceae; genus Jacaranda; species Jacaranda copaia. The sequence goes on along the minus strand of JACGDI010005252.1, from coordinate 496,458 downwards.
AAAATATTTTGCCATGAATTTTAAAATCCACTACAAATTAGTGGAAGAGGGGAAATAAACCCTAGTCTTTGTCCTCTAGAAAATTTGAAGCCTCCACTTGGTCTACAATTAATGTTTCCCTATACCTTTTTTTTTTCCCTTTTTTTTTCTTTTACATCTTCGATCACCACCATTGGTAGCCCTTTTGGTGATGGTGACCTTGCCAACTGCATGCACCCAAAAGCTGGTCAACCATGCGACTAGAACCAACATCTATTGGCTTTGCACAACCAACATTGGCAACAACCAAATCCTTAAATTTCTTTTTTAATATTATGGTTTTTAATTTTAAATAATACTATGTTTAATTTTAGTTTTAGGTTTTGAGAAATTAGTTTTTCTTTATTTCCAGCTATGTAACGTAAATTTTCTAATTATAATTTAATGACTTATGTATTAGCTTAAATTTGAATTCAATTTTTCATTTATATTAAATATTGTTATACAATATTAGATTTATATTTTTCTATGAATTAAATATTCGATTAGAGTTTGATTAAGTTAAAGTCTATGTTGTTATGTGTTGAAAAATATTAAGTCTATATAGTTTATGGTATTATGATTTATGGATAAATATGTGCACATGAAAAGAAAAATAAACTGATTATCATTTTGTAAATTATAATATATATTTCTCTATTGTGATTGGAGAAATGTATTACATTTTTTGAATCAATATGTATAATTATATGCAATAATATGACTAAATACTTGAAATATTGATTTATGTTGAATTCTATAATTCATATAAAGTGAAGTATTGATATTATAACAGGTATTTAATGATATAGTATATCTTGACTGTGGTGGATACCTTAGCTTGTGCATATGGTTGAGATCTTTACGATATTGTTATTTCAAAGGATTCCACCTTTCTATAATGGGATTAACTAGTATAGTTTAGGAATGGCAATAGGGTGGGACAAAACCCGAACCTAAGCTCAACCCATCCCGAATGGGATGAGTTTGGGGTGTTTAATGGGGTATAGGGCAAGATTTTTAGAACCCAAATTATTTGGGACAGGGTATGGGGTTTACCCACCTAACCGCCACCCCACCTCGCCACCCTGCCCCAATATTTTATATATAATAATAATATATTATATATAATTTATATTATATTTTTCTAATTAAAATAGAAATAGACTTAGCGTAAGGGTTCCACTTTAGCACAAGCACAGAGGCAATTCCTAATAAGTTTCCTTTTCATTCCCAATTTCCAAATCAAGCTTGCCCGCGCCCCGCAACCCATCATTTACTAATTACCACTTCATTTCCCTTCAATTTTCTCTTCACTCTTCTCTACAACCCAAACGAGAGACAATTGTCGATTGCCCAACAAGGCAACACTTCAACCTTCCACCTTTGGCCCTTCACTCAACCAGTGTACTACTACCACTTGGCTAGAGGATTGCAGATTTTAGGTAAAGTATTTCTCAAATTTTGAATTTGTGTTTTAGTGATTTATTTTCTGAAATTTGTGGTGAAGTTATTCATCTAATTCCTTATGTTGCTAGTTTCTCAAAATGATTATTTATTTGTGAGCTTATGATTGTGTTTCTGGAATTTATTTATCATTTATGATTGTAATAAGTTGAATCTTGCAAGACCTTCAACATCTTGATTAAATCTCCACTCTGGGCTGATGGGCAAATGATTTAATAGATGATGGTTCTTGGATATTAAATGACTGTATCTAGTTTCTAGGGTATTTTGCTAAAGAAAGTTTCTATTTATCTCTAAAAATGTAAAAGTAGAGGTAAAGATCCTACAAAGAATGCATGACGTTGATGTATAGCAAAATGTTTTTTTCTTTGTCTTTTTGTTTATGTTTCTTTATCAGAAGAGTAACTGAAGATATATGCTAATTGCTAACTAAAACTCCCATAATCAATATTAGTTGATAAATGATAATACATATTTATCAAAAACTCCCCTTAATCACTAGGAAAAACTCCTTTAAAAAACTTCCCCTAACCACTATTAGCTGATAATACATGTCCCCCAACCATATATCATGGGCAAATTGAATTTGATGTTAATGTTTGTGATATAAGACTTTAAATTTAAATCTTACAGTTGTATTTTAAAGAAAAAGAGTGGAGAGAATAAGATAAGTATTTACTTTGCTTTATTTAGTTATGTTCTAAACCTTGTTCTATATTTTTATTAATATTGGTAAAACAAAAATGGGCCTTTTCTTTTGTAGATAGACATGGAATATGAACAAGGAGATAATTCTCAACCATCGAACAATCTTGAGGAAATTAACTCACAAACAATGCATAGAGAAGAGAATGAGATAGATGATGATGGAAAAATAGTTGATGATAATTCTACAGGAGAAAGCAATAAGAGAAAGCGAACATCCAAATGGTGGAAAAATTATCAAAGGTTAAAGGAAAACAATACAATAATTGCACAATGTAATTATTGCAAAGCTTGTCTTAAAGCTCCAAGTAGCCATGGAACCACTCATCTAAGGAAACATTATGATAATGTTTGTAAAAAGAGGCCTAAAAAGTATGATATAAGACAAATCTTGTTGAGTGCAAACAAGAAGATAGATGGAAGCCAAGATCTTACTACTAATACCTTTAAAAAGAAAACCTCAAGGCATGAGCTTGCATCAGCTGTAATCTTCCATGATTATCCTCTAAGAATTGTTGAGCACATTGGGTTCCAGAAGTTTGTTAGTAGCTTGCAACCCTCTTTTAAGATGACATGTAGGAGCACTCTAAAAATGACATTGTGAGGATCTATGAAAATGAAAAGGTGAAGGCTTATTGCTTGTTTGATAAGTTAAAGTGTAGAGTTGCTATTACAACTGACATGTGGACATCTAGCCATAACAAGAAAGGTTTCATGGCTATCACTGCACACTACATTGATGATTCTTGGATTCCCAGAGTTGTATTTTGAGGTATGCCTGTAGTTTTATCATACTTTATTAGTTCATAGTTTGATGCCTTTGACATATATTTATTCCATTTTTGCTCAATTATTTTATGTAGGTTTGCATATGTTCCTGCTCCACACACGACAGAAGTCTTAGCTAATGGACTAGCAAATTTATTGATGGATTGGAACATTGATCATAAGTTATCCACAATCACTATAGATAATTGCTCGATAAATGATGCCATGCTTAGTATAATGTTGGATAAGCTTTCACAAAAAGATATGCTCTTACGTGGACAAATGCTTCACATGCGTTGTTGTGCTCATATCTTAAAATTAATTGTGAAGGAAGGTCTAGAAATGATTGGAAGTGCAATTGAAGGTTCATGATAGTGTTATTTATTGTACTGCTTCACCTTCTAGAATAGAAACGTTTGAAGAGGTTGCTCGATAGTTGCATATTAATTGTTCTAAAAAGTTATCTCTTGATTGTAAAACTCATTGGAACTCTACATATTTGATGTTAGAAAATGCTATTGCTTATAGACATGTGTTTCCTCGAGTTAAATAATGAGAGAAACATTATAAAACTTTGCCATCTGATACGGACTGGGAGAATGCAATTGAAATTTGTGAAAAATTGAAGCTTTTTTTTGAAGTAATTGAGATGTTCTCTGGTACCTCGTGTCCCACTTCCAATTTCTATTTCCAAATATATGTATTATCAAGATAATATTGAATGAGTGGACAAGGAATCCAAATGTTATGATCAAACTTATGGCTGAAAATATGTTGGAAAAATATAGAAAGTATTGGGATGTTTGTCATGTAATCATGGGGGTAGCTACTATTTTAGATCCTAGGTACAAAATGAAACTAGTTGAGTTTTATTTTCCTACAATTTATGGTGAAAGGGCACAACTTAAAATTGATGAAGTTTATAAGAATTGCAATGATTAGTTAAAAAACTATCAAACTAGAGTTGCATCAAAGTAAAGTAGCTCAACAATGTTTGGTGGTTCTTCTTCATCTTCCAATTTTAGAGCTATTAGTGCATTAAGTGCTGTGATGGATTCTCTTGAAGATTATGACATGTATGTGGCTTCAACAACTAATACCAATGTATCTTTGTCATTGGAGTTGGATTTTTATTTGGAGAAGCCTGTATTACCTAGAACTCCTAATTTTGATGTATTAAGTTGGTGGGAGACAAATTGAGTGAAGTTTCCTTACTTGCAAATGATGGCAAGAGACATTTTAGCTATTCCAGTTTCAACTATTACTTCTAAATCTGCATTTAGCACTAGTGGAAGAATGGCTAGTCCTCATCAGAGTAGGCTTAATCCATCTACTTTGGAGGCATTAATGTGTTCTCATTGTTGGTTGTGGAATGAAATGAAGGGTAAGTGAATTGTTCTTTTGTTTTTAGTATATTTATTTGAAATCATGGTTTATGTATCCATAGTAGAATATGTTAAATTTGTTTTAACTTTTGTTTATGTTTATTTGTTTAGGTGCTTGTTCAACACTTGATAATTTAACGAGTTGTCTAACAATGCTCGATGAAGAGAAAGATGTTAAAGAATGTGGTATGAGTTAGTTTAGATAGGGATATTTATGCATACATATCAAGGTTGCTTTGACAATAATTTGATTACCAATGTGAGATTCTATTTTTAATTTAATGGGGTATATGAATTTTGTGGTGTATGAATTTGTACTGTGTTGATATTTAATGAGTAATATGCTTTTGTTCATTGATTCATAACTTCACATTGTCAAGATATAATATTAATTATAGGATGATGCTTTCAAATTTATAGGATGGTGATTTTATGCATTGCCATTTTAGGTTGGCGGGTTCAACCTACCAACCTGATAAGACAAAGCGGGCGAGGTAGAGCGGGGTTTTTTCAAGGTGAGATAGGGTACAAGGTGGAGTATGGGGTGAGCTAAACCTGCCCCACTACCATCCCTAGTATAGTTGCATTGTGGTATCAAAAAGGAAAATAGGAAACATTTCCTATAAGAAGACCTTTAAGGCCATCACGACTGGTATATGTGTGGTTATGATTTAAATATCTAGGGAAATTAGTTCAACAATAGGATTACAAGATGATTGGATGAAAAAAGAATATAGGAAGTGAGGTAGAGAACTACAGTTTGAAATATGAACTTTGGTAAGAAAATGTGCGATCAAGTACTTATTGAGACTAAAGAATTGTGAAAAGGTCATTAATATATGTATGTGTATATGACCGGATCGCTTTTTGGAACAATGTTAGTCAATGCTAGAATCAGTATGCGCAGGTCAACGACCATTTTAGAGCTAGTTGTAAGCTTCTTATCAAAGACTAGGTTAACCATTGCATTAGCGAATATTTCAAAAACTTCACATGTAGATGAAGAAAAGCAACAAAGAAAGATTTTCTAATCTTAATGCTAACGTGAAAACCGGTTGAATTTTAGCTTATCCTATGTTTAGAAAATGTTGTCTATATATATATATATATATATATATTACTTTTGTACAATAAAAATGACAAAGAATGAGCATGAATTAATCTGCATCTCATTAAACATTTTAGATAAACATGGCCTATAAAATGGAAAACTCTTACAACTTACAAAATTGTATCATGAAAATAAACACCAAAGTATTCTCTTAGTCCAAAAAATCTAGAGAAAGATACTTTAGAATGGAGATGTCCAATATTTGTTAAAGGAATGACAGAAAACCACTGACAAGTCTGAAAATAAGAAGATAGATGATAGAACAAATAGTTGTAATATGGCAACAATTCACGCAATCACACCAACAACAAGGTCAAATGAATAATTTCAAGAGAAGCAAAGAACATTCAAAGTTTGGAACTTTAGCACACATCTGCTAGTTCCACCCCCCAATATTGGTAGGTAAATCAAATCACCAAAAGGCCGAAGCATGGGTTAGGGAAATTGAAGATATTATAAGCTTATACATGCTATTAATCTCTTGGAAGGAGCTACTCATCAATGGTGGGTTTTGGTAAGCCAGCTATGGGAATATAAGAAAATACCTTGCCCTTGGGAGAATTTCATATAGGAGTTTATGAATAGATATATACCACGAGAGGTGAGAGATGTACGAAGACAAGAATTTGTGAACCTTACCCAAGGAGAAATGAAAATTAGGGATGTAAATGAATATTAAACGGATTGGATACATTGTTTCCATATTTGTATCCATTTAACTTTTTGAATATTCAGATACAGCTATAGATTTGATGGATATTTAAAAATAATATTTGAATTTGTATCTATCGGATATTGGTTAAATTTAGATATATCGATATTCGATTATAGTTATTCAGATGAATTCATATTTGATTAACTTATCCGTACTCGAATTCAACAATAATTATTTAGATATCTATTTACAAATATTCAAATACATTAATCTATGAACTATAACAAATACTTATTTTAATTAATAGAAATAACTATATAATTTTATTTAAAAAAAAGCAATCAAACAAATAGCATAATTTATAATTAATAATTAACTTTATAATTTACTATTAGTACTAATTAATAATAATAACAGTATTTAAGTATATAAATTATAAAGTCAACGAACAATAATCATGTTGATTAATTTTATTCTACAATTTTTTCTCTATATTACAATTTTTTTTTTAAATTTGTTCTTTTTTTCTTCCCAATTCTTTAATTATAATTTCTATATACATATATGGATTATGAGATTTTTATTGAAAAATATAAATAATATATTATTTAATAAATATATAGTCAGAGCAGATATTAAACGAATCGGATACAAATTTATCATATATGTATCTATTTTTAATCAATTATCTACTAATCAAATACGAAAGTATCCACTTTAAATGGATGTGAATAAATTTGTATAAACGGATACGAATATGAATAGTAAATAAATTTTTGAATGTTCATTTACAGCCCTAATGACAATATGGTAGTATGAAGCTAGATTTTGTAGATTAATTCGATACACGCCAAAGGCGATGAGAGAAGAGAAGTATAGAGCTATGAAATTTATTAAAGGAATGAGACTTGAAGTATAACAAACCCTTACACCATATGAACAATCTAAGTTTGAGGAAGCTTTACATAGAGCCTTATAGATGGAGCTAGAACCCCCTGAGTTGTATAAGGATGCAGAAAGGATTAAGCGAGGAGAGATCCTTGAGTTTAAGGCTCAAGGTGATTGAAGGATAGTGCTAGGAGGAAGCAACAAAAGATCCAAATTGGGACATTAGCCAACTGCATACATCCTCCTAAGAATAAACCCTCGATACCTCAGATATCATTGATGGGAGCTTGTAAATTCTATGGTGACTGTAACGCCCCAACCAAGAGGTGCTTGCTTCTAACCGAGGTGCTACCTACCTTATATCACCACTCTTACCATAATAGAAAATACATTCCTCAAAAATTTCAAAATAATTAACTATCGCAACAACATTTATCGAGTGTCGAGTTCTGAATTGATATATCCTAAATGGCACTTAGCACTTCTATCACCCTCATTACCTTATATGTTACCTAAGTCAGTCTATCATTGCTTGATTCTATCTGGGGTAAAGAACGAAAGGAGCAATAAAGGAACGTGAGTGCGAATAACTTAGTGAGATAATTTAGCTATAACAATAAAGTGACAATTTCACAAATAGTAGAGGTAATTAGGAGCATAAATATTTTCAAAAATTATGGGAGAAGGTTTTAGTCAAATTTAAGAATGATCCATCCTACCACCGTCCCATACCAGTGATGAGACCTTACAAAATTCACTGTATCTCACGGGAGTTTAAATTTTAATTACGACCAAAAGGCCAACATGGCAATTAAGTAATCATTTGCTTTTGTTAAACATTTGAGATTCAAAGCATAAGCACCAAGAATATCAATTACAACTTGGTGAACATTTCCAAGTAAAAGAAGCTATTGGCAATTCTCCTACCTTGTCCCTCCACTTTTGAAAACACGAAAATTTTTATCCTTCCAAATTCTCGAGTGATCGGCTTGGATAATGTATTATAACCAGTAGGCATGGCTAGCTACATGTCTTAGCCTTCTCATAGACAGTTGCCTCCAACCGGCTATGAGATACGATAATAGTAATAAGGTATCGGTTGGAGACCAGCCACCGTCCAATAGTCTGTCGGTATCGATCGCAGGGCCCATCCTTAAGGGTATTAGTCTTATTCACTAATAACACAAAATGTATCTAACAACATTTCACAACATAAATCAAAATGCCATGTTAACATCATTACAAACAAATCCAGCACCATGCTGGTTTCCAAGTAGACATTATAATACAACATATATTTCTAAATCACTTTTCATCTTTCTCAAAAAAATCGCCAATTTAAGATAAAGCAATATCAAGCAAAATTAACAAAAGGTGCTCAGTGAGAAAGGGAGATGTGGAGTACTATTTTCACAAGCAGTTATTTACTCAAAATTTGTGCACACACATAAAACTCAATAATCTCATATAAGAATGAGTCTGATGTGAGCATAGTTCAATAACCATTGAGGAAGAGAGAAGAGGTAGAATCAAGATTATCACAGTAGCTAAGAGTCGATGAATAATATAGAATAACAGCAGTAACAATAAGTTTCAATACGAACAAAATTAGGTAATTGTGACACAATAACAACTACCGATGTTCTTTTTCCAACAATACAAGCTAATGTAAGCTCACCTAATAAAAGCAGAGGAATTCCTAATCATGGTTGCTCAAGTCTTGGCTTCCTAGTCAGCCTGAGAACTATTATAAGATAAATTGAGTTATCATTCTATCAATCCTCTTATCCTCAACTATAAATATAACGAATATCTTTATCAACCTAAAGGTATTTTGACATAGTCCTGATAATTCTTAGACGTTTAAGCAGTCCATGACCTTACTTCCCACTTGATTTAAAGTTTAGAATAGATAACCTTAATCCAACATTGATTGCAATTTCTAAATCATAAGTTTTAATACATTTAAACATTCTTGTCAAACTCCTTAATTACTCTAACTACTCAGTCATAATTCTCAAATTCCATGTCACACTGAAATGCAAGATAATTACCTATCATAGTTCTTAACTCGACAAGTCGGTAAACTAGTTGTTAAAATCTTATTTAAGGTCTCAACATCGATATGATGAATTTATTTCCATTCCAACATTCATGTAACTTAAAACTTTGATTTAGGTATAATCATACTCAGTTTATAACATGTCTTGTTATTAGATCCATGGATACAAATATAAATATAACTTTCTTAACTTACCAAGATTAGGTTTTACAATTAATGCTTAGCTCAACACTTATAAAATTAAATCCTTGACTTGAGTCAAACTATAATTTAATAATCTTGACTTAATAAGATTAATCCATAAATTAGGCTAAACTATAGTTTAGTGGTCTCAATTCATGTCGAAATCATACTTCAATCCAAAAATTCAGCTGCATTTGACAAATTAATCGAATTAAAATTCAATTATTGAAAGTTACCCAAATTGGGTCAAATTGGAATCCATTCATTAGCCGAGAAAAGCCTAAACGAGTTCAAAATTGAATTCTGAGCAAACTACCCAAAGACCGCTACCACATGCAGCTGCTAGAGATGGAGACTGCTACCACCAGTCGGTGTGTCCCTTCAAGGCGAGCAAAACCCCTTGAACAATTCACCAATCAACTATTTTTTGGTTGTTCAATTAAACCAAAAACTGTCGTGAAACCCTAACCCGCTGTCGTTGCGCTACCACCTCAATTAACGCACCACCACTACTCGAATCACCAAATTGGCTCCACCATCATATTGCCCATAAGATTCTGACCAAAACCCCTCTACTTCCAGCCTGGTCCCACCGTTGGAAGTGGCCCAATCGCTAACTCTATTGTTGCTCGCCGTCAAGTTTCATTTTTCGGTGATTTCACTGGTTGTTTTTGGTGGTGTTTGGTATGGGTGAGTTCACCATGATGAGTGGAATATTTTTGTCTGTTCAGTTTTGGGTTTTATGGCTACTCTTTGGTGATTCGCTGATAGGGTAAAGGTTGGGCCATTTTTGAGAATTTGAATATTTTTCGTCCTTAATTCTATATATATAAATGTATTTTCAGCTTTTTCAAGTTTGGTCCCAAAACTTTTAACCGACTTCATTTACACCCCTAAAATTTTTCATGGCTTTCAATTTAGTCCCAAGCCCTCAATTGAGTCCTTTAACTTTCATGTCTTGCACATTGACCCCTAATATTTCTATTTTTAGGCACCTAGGTCCAAATTTAATTATTTAGGGTCCTCTACTTTTAACTTCCTTATACTAACCCCTAAACTTTATAATCTTATACATAAGGGTGGTGTAAACGGATATTAAATGGATCGGATGTACTGTTTTCATATTCGTATTCATTTAATTTTTTGAATATTCGAATACGAATATGAATTTAACGAATATTAAAAAATAATATCCAAATTTGTATCCATGAAATATCGATCGAATTTGGATATATCCGTATCCGATTATAATTATTTAGATTTATTCTTATTTTATTAAACTTATCCATATTCGAATTATTTTTTTTATATCTATATTCGATAATAATTATTTAAATATCTATTTACAAATATCCAAATACATAAATCTATGAATTTATAATAAATACATATTTTAGTTAATAGAATAAACTATATAATTTCATTAAAAAGAAAAGCAATCAAACAAATAGTATAATTTTTAATTAATAATTGGCTTTATAATTGATTATTAGTATTTATTAATAAAAACAATAGTGACATTTAAGTATATTAATTATAAAGTCAATCAATAATAATTGCGTTGATTAGCTTTATTCTAAATTTTTTCTCTATATTACTATAAATTTAAAAAAAAAAAATTCTTCCCAATTCTTCAATTATAATTTATATATATACATATATGAATTATGAAATTTTTATTAAAAAATATAAATAATATATTATTTAATAAATATATATTCGGATTGAATATTAAACGGATTGGATATGCATTTACCATATCCGTATCTATTTATAATCAGATATCTACTAATTGGATACAAATAAAATCCACTTTAAACGAATGCGGATAAATTTTGTATAAACAGATACAAATGTGAATGGTAAACGAATTTTTGAATATTCATTTACAGCCCTACTTATACAATTAAGTCCTTTCTTATTTACAATTAAATCCCTCAATTCCAATGTTTCTGTCTAAACTTTAATCAACTAAATTTTTAATCAGTTTAAACTAATATTCCAAATATCGGGGCGTTACAGTGACCTTCGCCATAGTGAGAACATATGTTGGAAGAACCATGGGAAATGCACGCGGTACAATACAATGAACATTTTATTTGAGATTGTCCTAAAGATAAGAAATGAACCTCAAGTGTTCGAAAGAATAAGGGCAAATAGGTAGTTGAAGATACCGTCTAAGTTCTTGAACATCAAGAGAAGGCCTAGTTTATGTATTCTTAACCTTATATTAGAAACGGAATCCAAGGATCACAAATGTACCACTCGTGACTGTATCTAGTATATATAGTTTTTGTGAACATGTAGCAAACTATGTGGAAGAATCTGAGTTGTAATGAAATCTTAGGTAGTGTAAATGTGAATAATTTTGTTGCTAGTTTTCAGATATGCCAAACCTAGCTTGGTTATGTGAAATATTATATATGCCAGCTTGAACTCTATGATGCCTCATATAGATGCTAATATTTATATGGGTTTAGTACTGGTGACAACCATGGACTTAGATTTATTATATACTTTTGGGGTATGTAATTATGCTAAATTTTCTAGTTCATACCTGTTTGGGTTGTTAAAACTTTGATGCTAATGATATCATAAATTATGTTTTAGTAATGTCATTTTAAGTTAATACAACCTTTGTGAACAGGTAGTCCATGATATCTAAGTATATGATTTGTCATATTGTCTCAAGGATGTTAAATTTAAACTCAGTCACTCTTGATGTGACTATGAAGTAAATAGAAGTTTATAGTATTGATGATCATGTGCAAGTGATGACGACTCTTGTGCACCTTTAAATAATAGCATAGTAACCATCACATTACCTATAAACGTTTTAGGTTGAACGTTGTAGGCCAAATTGGTTCGAGCCCATCTTTTTGAGCCAAAATTTTGATATGCCAGAAACTAATACTGATTGAAAGTATCAATCAAGCGCAATCATAAGTCACTTGTATCATAGCGAACAATCACCAATTAATTAGGCTAATAGATTTTAACACTATGTAGAGAATATTCTAGTTGGAAATGTATAGGAAAAGACAACTGATGGTACCAACTCCTTTTGTCAAATCTCAAGAATAGATTCTGAAGTGAAAAGGCTGAATATAGAATCTAATAGTGGCGACATGATGCTTTTGTGGTTTATTGACAACCACAATTAGGTCAAATTTGATAGAATTACAGAGGCATTTAAGTAGAATTTGACTCTAGTGAAATTATACTTTTGTGGGTCCTTGATAAATCATTGAATATAGGATCATAATACCTTAGTCCCTGCACATTACTTGGCTTAGTGTGAGGGTGTATAATTTATTTAAGATTGAACTAAGTTGAAATGTTCTTAGTTAGAAGTTGTTGGAAAAGGTATACTAGGAATTACCTCTTATTCATAATATAGGTACTATGGATGAAACAATGTCATTTGGGTGGTCAGGCTCCTACAACGTTTGTAGATATGATATATAGGATGTTTTGATTTATTCGATAAATTTTTGGCAATTCTATTAGGGACATTTGTTGAACTTGGAATTGAGGAAAAGTCCTACTACATTTATACTTGGCATTATGAATACCCACAGTAATACCAATTTTGTGTTAAGTTGACAACCTAAGCATCAATTGGGAAAAAGGTACCTTTAAAGGTGTATAACCTCATGAGAAATAGTAAAGCAACCCTACTAAAACCAAGATTTTTAAATGATTAAAATGAACAGGAGATATGTTAGAAATACAAAGTCTTTTAGGTTCTGCCCGTTAATATCACAAGTGTATTCAAGATTTTCATTAGGTGGTGAATATGTTGATTCACTTAAATAAGAAAATTAGCTATCTTAAGATAGTTATTACCTTGTGTTAGCTATTATTCCATTTATAGAATTTACATAATTGTCCTATTTGTCTATGCTCTTACCAAAGATTAGATTACAAGAAAGAGATCATAGGTAAACCAAGAAAACTTAAATTCTTGAGAGCAGAATTATCCCATTAAGGATATATGTCTTGTCACCTTAGGTTACCTTACTAAAGTAAGAATCACTTTTGTGGACTAACAGAATTTCCTAGAAAAATATAGATTGTGGTATGTTATCAAGTATAAGCATTCAAATCAAGAGAACAAAAGGAATAAAATTATATATCCTAGTTGCAAATGTGAAGTTCTTTGGGAATTGAGATATTATGAAGCATGTGATTTCTTGAAAGAAAATAGAATCTGATCATACCAAAGTTAGGGCCACAGTGAGCTGAAGAAGATTGAAGAATATGTCAGGAATAAAAAGTTTCTTAGGCTTTGACAATTCATGTCAAATATGATCTTCCTAAAGTCGTAGATCTGTTGATTGAGATAATTGAAAAAGTTATAATCTTTGAACAAATAGAGATGTAGAAAATTTCAAGAATTAAAGAGATGGATTGATCTTGTTACTAGTTTTATCCTTCTTTAGGAAACTTAAGAAAATATCAAATATGCCTATGCCTGAAATGAATATGGGGTCATGAAGGAATGATCTTACATACCTTGGAAAGACTTGAAACATAGGAATAGATGATCTTGTTAGACATGGGATTAAAACATAAAATAGGTGGAAGAGATCAAACTACAAAAGAATTATCGTAGAATTAATCTAGAAATGATAAACTGATATGATGACATTCCAAGGTTCATCCAAATTTCAAATGAGAATTTGGGGACTAGATTCTCTTAAGGGGGAAAAGTTGTAACACCCTAAATTTTAGAATACTAAACCCAAGTTAGTGTTTCAATAAAATAAAATTTCAATTTGATAACTTTGGTTAAAATAATTTTGAGTTAGATATAATTGAGACCCATAAATAATTGTTGACAATTGAGCAATTGAATTGTAAAAGAAAAAAGGGCTTGATTGATCAAAATTATAAAGCTTAAGAGTCAATGTGAGGATATTAATAGCTTAAGGACTTCAAAATAAATAAAGGACTTAATTAACTAGGATTAGAAATGACAGGGGCTAAAATGAGAAAACTAAAATTTCAAAGGACTAAAATAAAAGCTCTAGGGTCAAATTAAAAGGTGGTTCAAACCTTTGGGCTTAATGGAAGGTGGTCTAGATGTTTTGGGGCTAATCTGAAAAGCTAAAGAAAATATCTATAAATATAATTGAGGACAAAATTTCTTCTAATTTTCAAATGCGACCCCTACTCTTCCAAAACTCTATTCTCCTCTATTTTTGCTTGAAACTAGAAACGAAAGATATCGTTAGATTCCTCTTAGCTCAAGGATCACAACCATACCAACAACTCCCCAAAACAATCGGTGAATCGCTAGAATTTTTGACATTGGTGGAGCTCGTTAGTATTGGTGGCAATTTGACATTTTCGGCAACTGAAATTAGAAATTAATAAGTGGGTTTTAATGGGCTTGTTGAGAGAAGTGTTTTGGTACCTTTTGTTTGAATTTTTTACCATAGGTGATAGAGAAATTACAATGGCAAGGTGGCAGCGAAATTAAAGGTTTTAGTGGAGGTTTTGGCTCAATTCGTTAACAATGTGGGGCAGAAGGTGAAATTGATTGAGGGTTTCGATGGGCTTGGCTAGATGCACTTTTTGGTCCAGTTGGTTTACCACCAAGTGGCGGCGGATAGTGGAGGTGTAACAGCGGCAGTAGGACAATGAACCTACAATTCATTTTTAAATGCGATGGGACTAGTTTCAAGCTGTAATTTGGACTTCTAATAATCAAATTGAGGTAAAATTCAATTTTTATCAATTAGTTTGACTTTTATTTGATTATATTGAAATTTAAATTAATTTAGGTTGAATGGGACTTTTGTCTAGCTAAATTAAAATCCAATTATCAAATTCTTGAATATGAATCTAGCTTTTACCCTCAAATTGGTGATGCCTTAGCTATACGCTAATAAATCTAATTGGCTTGATCAAAAATTTGAGAAATTAAAAGCATGAAATAGAAAGTTAAACCTAAAAATCTATCCAACCACGTTTAGGAAATTGATTGGTCGTGATTAAGAAATCCAAAAACATCCCAAACCATCCATAGGACACTAATTAGAATTAGTTCTTGTATGATGTGCTTTAACTGGATTTAGGTGGCAAGGGCATGATCGATAGAGGAGCTCAAAAAACTATCATTAAATAGGAGTTACTAGGTAAGTTTATATTAATTTTCTTTGCCAGAAAAAGAACATACATACTCATAATACATCTTGCTGTTTATTGCTTGATCCTGTTTGTGCTTAGATTCAATAATTGTTGAGTGCTCACTTTGTGCTACTTTTTAGTTTGTGTGTCGAATTTGACAGTTTGTTTAAACTATTCTTCTTGCTTGAAATTCCTAAGTCGTTATTATCCAAACTTTTAATCTCACCTTTATATATATATATTAGTGAATATATCCTTATTACTTGATCATTTTTTTGTCAAAGATTGCCGATCACCTATGCCATATTGATTTCAATTCTTATGTTTCCCTTGACAGTTTATATGGACTTCTCTTCTTCTTCGCTCGTGGTTCTTGAGCCATACTTATTTGAATTCCCCTATCCATCATGAGTTGTTGAATCCCTAAACCGAATATCATATACACACAAGTTTTGATAAAATAAACAATTTGTGAAAGGTCACCATGCATCGCCCCTTACACTAATTACAACTCCTATTTGATTATGATTTATGTTACCTTACTTGAAAATGGTGATTAGTCTATCGTTACCATGACTATTACCCTGAAATGTGCTCAATATAAATGGCTTGATTGCTTGTTTGTCATGGCAAATCAGAATATTAATTGAAATGTTGTTGGACATGTTACGTGATAATCATAAAAGTGCTTAATACCCATGGGGGTGGGCCTTGGGATTAGCTTTGGTAGATTACCAGGTGAGAGATGAACCAACGGTGATCGATCTCCAATTGATACCCTATTGATTACATCTAGCTTCATAGCCAGCTGGAGGTAGCTATCTATGAAGGGATGAGGCATGCAACTAGCCATGTACACTGTTTGGTTAACTTCTGAGCCAATCACTCGGAAGTGGAGTAAGAAGGATTTTTGTGTTTTCGAAAATGGAGGGATAAGGTAGGAGAATCACCAACAGCAGGTGTTACTAAAATGGTATTGATTTATTATCAGTTATAGTGTTATATTCTTTGTTGATTTTGTACTTATGGAATTATTATCATTTTGTGTATTGGTGTTGCTCCTTTGTCAAAAACTCACTAAGTCATTCAGACTTACATTGTTTGTGTTGTCTCCTTCCGTTCCTTGCCCTAGATAAGAAGGAACAACGAAGATAGATTTATCCACGAGACACGTGAGACAATAAGCCCAGTGGGTATATGGACATATGGATTGTAGTTTGGTGAGTTATTGACGTGAATATGTCAGGTAGGTTTGAAATTATCAAGAATCATCTATGACACTTGGGTAATAAGTTAAACTGTTGATGAATGTTACTTATAGAAATTAAATATTTTGATTTTTGAAAGATATGTTTTTTCTTATCCAAAGAATTTATAGTATAAATTTGAGTAGCACCTGGATCTAACACCTTGTGTCCGGGGCACTGCAAAAATAGCCACTAAGCTGGGCGCAAAATAAATTTGAGTTCAGGCTCAAAACTTATGCTATGGCAAAAATCTGTCCGACTTCGTCATCACAAAGGTCGTGCGCTGAGGCTTGAAAAAACTTAAGGTGGAGATCAATACACTCAGTCTCACTTGGTCAATATAATATCAAAATTTGTGCTAGTATGTCAGCTATTTTGTTCTCTTTCTCCCTCCTGAATCTGCCTCTTTTTTAAAATCTCTTTGGGGCTTATGGTGGTTGCACTACATAGTGTTAATAAATGATTTTTGGAAACATTACACGGTTAAAATTCTTGTGATCACTATGTCTTAGTTTAGATGTTCTATTAGCCTCAATTGTCTTGCGATTTTAGTTAATTTAGTCGTATTGCCCCCAGACAGATACTAAAATCATCATGTTACGCTAGAACCCTATATATAGCATGGTGACCCAAGACTCTAACAGGTTATCGAGAGAAAAATGCTGTGCCTTGTGAGCATTGTAACTAATCTAATATATATATATATATATATAAAGTAAAATGTTGTTCAATCTTATTTTGAAAATGTTTATTATTAATTTTATTCTTTTTGCCATCTCAACAATTTTCACATATAATTTGCTTTTGAAATGAGTTATTTTATTTTTAGTAGGTCCACACAATATTAATTAAATTTTTAGTAATTCCATATCTATTTATGATAAGTATTCAATATATATATGTGATATTCCATATTAAATTTTGCATTTATCTCTCTCTTTATATGCATATACATTAGTTTATCTTAACAAGAATTTTGATTTTTGAGCTATTGTATAGTTGAGAAACTCAAAGTAAAAAAATCAATTCTGTGAAAAACTAAAATGGTAAATCAAGTTGCCCTAATAAAAAATTAGTTCATTTGCATCCTTTTTAAAATTTATTTGAATACAATATTTTCTTTAGGTATTCAACCATTTAGACTACAAATTTTGATAAACAGAAATCTTCTATTGCATAATGCTTTCTCATTGAACAATGGAAAGAATTTTCTTAAGGATGAGTAAGTGAGAATAAAAACCGAAGGGAAGATGACTAATTTGAATAAGTGAATTTGACAGCATTGTTTAGTAATAGGGGCTCCTAGGATTTCCTGTAGTGAGCCTAGCCCAGATCAAACATATAAAAAGGTAGCTTTTTTTGTATTTTATGATAATATTTTTTTATTATTACTAAGAATATTAATATCGTATGTAATAAATATTTTTAGTGTAAGTTTTTTTATAAAAATATCAAATTAGTTCAAGATAAGAATCTCACTAGTCACTAATATCGAATCATGTCTCCCAACAAGAATATTCTAAGATCCAAAAGTTTACTTATAAACATCACTAATCCATCCATATTTTTATGTGTTCACAATAAATTATGTTTTATTTCATAATCTAATACTTTAACCACCAATCTTACTTCAATATTTCTTAAAACATGTTTTATTACATAACTTGATACTTTAATTATGTTAAATTCCTTGATCTAAGCAAATAATTCCCCGCAAGTAATTTACGCTAAAAATAACCTAAATATGCAATTCAATAAATTTAAAGGTACAAAATCATTATCTTCTTTTTCCCCTTCACCTTTATAGTATCATAAGTTTGGTGAGTTAGACTTCATTTTTTTTTTTTAAATATGCATGTATTTTGTAATTTACATATAATTTTCTAATATTATAAATTTTTATGTTTACGACCGAGCTAGGTTCATATTGTGACAAAATACTTATTTTGACTATGAAATTGTTCGCAATAAATTTTTTTAATTTTTTTTAAAATTAATATTTTTATTTAATATTTGTAATACTTGTATTATTTATGAAAAATTTAAGTATCTAATTATAATTAATAATGAATATAATCAAATTTGAAATTCAAAATTACTGCCCGATAGAACGTAAAAGTTAAAAACTGATTTGAGTAATAAAACTCATCACATTAATTTTGACAAAACGTTGCAACATATGATAGTGGATTCTGGATGATTACGTTGATAATTATTATGATATAGCAAGAGGCTAAATAATTCGAGAAGATTAAGTATCTAAAGATCACTAAAAATGTTGGAAACCTTTTTTTATTCATGGTTTAAATTTTCTATTCCATTCCTTATTCTAATTTTTATTTCATTTAGTAAATATATGACATGTGTGACTATTTCCTTATAAAAGTAATTTTTTGAGAATTATATGCACTTAGTATAAACACAACAAATTGAAATAGGAGATGGAATAGATGATCCAAAGTGATAGGTCACATGGCAGGTACGGTTCTCAAAAAGCTAATTAACTATTTAAAAATTGCTATAGAAATGTTAAAAACCAGCTTCTTAATTAATTCGCATTGTCATATGAGCGTGAGCAGAGCTTAAACGCTTTAAGATCATTAATGTTTTAGTCAACCATCGATTATTTGCATTTATTATGAAATTTAAATGCTAGCTAAAAGAATCACTTACATTTCTTATAGAGCAAACAATACCGCCAGTTTTAAAACATTTCTTATTTTGATGCCAGCAGCTGCTAGTTTAATTTCTTGCACATATGGTGACAATTGAGTCTGTAGAGGCTACGATATTATATTGTTTTCACATAAAAGTATGATGTGTGGCTGCGAGCAAAAGTTGTTCGGTGCATGCCAAGCATAATATGATTGGTCACAGTACATCAGGCAATGCGTACTCCATTTCTGTGATATTAAATGAGACCATTAGATAGACGTACGCATGGCATTTTAGACTATGCGTTGGTTTTTAGAAACATTTGAGTCTACCTGATTTCTAGAAAATAATTAGACTTTATTGTGTACCACTAATTAATTTCATTGGACCCTTAGAATTAATTTGAAGTAGAAAAATATTTGACTTTTCATTTAATCCGCAAATGATATTGAAATTTATTGTGCTTGAGTTTTCCATAATACTTCATGAGGTGGCATAAATTGTGGAGATAAGAAAGTGCGGCTCTGCTCTTATTTTCCATCTGTAGTGTAGTATTGGAAGTGAAATGTGGGTATTATTTGGAAAATTTCGATGTGATCATTATTATTTAATAGCACTATTATTATTATTATTATTATTATTATTATTATTATTATTTATTCTTGTTTACTCTCTCCAAATTATAAGAAAAATGTGGTGGTTTTAAGTGGATTTCAAAGTCATTTGACAAATAATCTTTTATTCTCTAAAGTTTATATAAAGTGTGCAACGAGCATGTATCAAACAGATGGGAGATAGCCTAAACAATAATGCTCCTAGAAGAAAATTTGAACTCTAAAATATTCAAAGAATATTTAAGTTTATTTTCATGGATCTAATAATATATTATTTGTAGAGTTTTATCTTATAAAATAGGTGCATGTGCATAATTGAGTAAACACAAAGAGGTGAAAAGGGAAAAAAAAAATTGAAATAAGAGGCACATATATAATGTTGCATTTCATGAGATGGAAAATTGCCTCAGGGAATTAGCTCAGAGGCCTAAATCCTTCAATCATCGAGAGGGATAGGCTAAGCCTGTGAGGGAGTCACCTCTAGAAGTAGCAAAACTTTTATGGTTGGAGACCTCATGAAAAAGCTTCAATGGGTAGGAACAACTCATATTGTGTGACTCCTATATGGAACTAACTTTAAAAAAAGTGTACATGAAATACCACATTCCCATCCCTAAGGTAAAGTGCTATGATAATGTGAAGTTAGGTTAGGCTTTGACCCTTAATGAGATCAAAGCAAGGTTTCCGCAAGGTCTAGTTCACACATATCTTTAGAGAGCTCTCCTAAATGAGAGTTTCTATGTGCTATGGCTACAGGTTTGGACTAACCCTAGAAATCTCACAAGAATCAAGATTGAATGCATGGCCATTAACATGCTGCCCCACTATAACTATGTCTTAAAGTCAATATCATGTGTGGTATAATTGAAATTTGGTTTAAGAAACCTAATTCAAGGCTAAGTCCATTATGGCTCCCTCAAACAGATATTACTAATACTAAGTGTATGTTCAAAACTGAAAAGCACATGCACCGATAACACAACATAAGTTGCCATAATATTTCTTTAATATGTTAAATTTCAAAAATTCTAAATCTTGTGGGGGATCGTTGGAAATAGTTTTATTAAATTTTTTTCAATTTTATTTTATTTCCAACAAATCATATTATTATGCATTTTAATGCCACAATTAATGTGCCTATTTATTTTTATTCATTTCATATTTGTGGCCTTAATATTATTTTATTTAATAGGTTTGACCATTTTATTTTATAATTATTGGGCCTAATTATTATTTGATTTATGATGTTTTTGTGGTGTTTTAATGATAGTTTTAGTGGCTTATTCTAATGGTCAAACTTTAGAGTTATACAAAGGGTCATAATCATTTTTTTTTTAAAAGGCACATTGAGTCGGTGAATTTAATTTTGTTACAAATTTTCATTTTGTTCTCTCACATGACTTTGTGTTTTTGGTAACATTACTATAGACTAATTTCTAATCTCCTTGTAGTTGTGTACATGGAATGAAATACTACTGAGAGCTAATGTGATTTTATCTTAAAGTCGTGATTAGTTATTAGTACCCACACGAAAGAAGACAATTATGGCTTTAGAATAATGACAAGTATTGTGACTCTCCATTAATCTAGCACCAATTTTCTCGATATTTTTATACTATTTGATCTACTACTTTAAGCATTATATTTTACATAATTATATTTTTAATGATTATATAGTTATATTGTTATAATTTCAACACAAATCACAATTATCCACAATAGATAGTCCATTACCAATCCAACTAGTTTTGACCCGTCAATTTAAACTCAATATTGAACCCAACCAACCCAATCCAATTGATCCAGTTGCTACTCAAAATCTGGAGTATATTAATCAAGAGGTTAAACTGATATGATAAAATATCAATTTGATATTTGTCGCCTGGCCTGTAGATAATATATAAACATGATAGCGAAATATATAATAGTATAAAATTAGGTGTCACAAAAGGCAAAGATTCCCTGCTTTTTGAACGGTAGAAGCAGGTGGATTTCTATATTAGATCCTCAGATGAAATGGGAAATTCAAAATTGTTATATATACACAAATATGTGTTTAGTTCTTTTGGCCATACTTGCTAAATCCACATTGAGAGAGCAATGAAATCTCGCGTTGAATTTTGAGACAGAAGAGTTCAAGGCGGTAGAATGCAGAGTTGGAAACAAAGTTCAAACCTTGAAACCAGGAAATATATATATATATATATGTATATATACTTTCAAATTCCTAGATCTTAGTCTCAATTTTCCAAAGTCCAACATCCAAGCACAAATCAAATATAGGTAAAAGACAAACAAATAAACGAACATACCCTTGGTGACAACAATTTACTTTTCCTCGAGGATCCTATCCTCCTATGTATATAACTCATATATATATATATATATATATACAAATGCTATTTCAAAACCTCTATATTTGTGCTATTACGAGTACCACGAACGGGTCGATGAGTGTTATGTTTACTTGGGTAATATTCAAGTGAAGTAGAGTATAGTGAATTATTATATTTCACATTACAATATCATCATTTATTTTATTACATTATGTTAGAAATATTAAATAATTTTTTATGCAAACTTTTTTGTACTTTTCACCCATTTTATATATTTATTCTTTTTTTAATATTTTTAGAAAAAAATTATCTAAAATACAAATACATAATAAATTAGAAAGTACTGCATTTTTTTCTGAATAATAAATTATTTTTCCATCCACCTATATATAGCAATTATGAAGATTCCCTTAATTTTTATTTAAATAGAGGTTCCAGGAAAAGAAAAACAATTTTTGCGTAAAAACGTTATTCTTAACCATTTTTAGAAAAAGGAAGGGACCTTAGGCAGGTAATTAGTACCCCACACGGGTAGATCTACTTACGCAGTCATTATTATATTACATGCTCAAATTAGTACACACTAAATAGAGTATGATCAGGAATATATATATATATATATATATATATAAAGAACAATATAATAATATGTAGGGTAAGAATATTTGGACCTTCAATGTTGAAGCCTTTGGGGAGGGGAAGAATATTCTGTAGTCGCCAGAGTTTAACAGCTAAACTCCAAAGATTAAATTCTAAATAAACACAGAAAGCAAAAACATAATTAGATTATGATTAAGGGTTAACAGAAAAAGTCAGCCCACTAGGAGAAGACCACCCACGAACAAAAAATTCACTGCCTTCGTCGGTTTCCCTTATCTATTAATTAACCTGTCCTTAGTGCTATTTACGCTATTTAATTAATTATTAATTAGTAAAAATCTAATTTGGACACCCTATTTTTTTGTTTTTCAAATCTAAACTCTTTATTTCAATACATATTTCTTATTATATCCCACTTCATCTGCATATATATCAAGTATACTTAATATTTTCTTATAAAAGTAATTGGTTATAGATCAAATACACTTAATATATATATATTGAATAGAATAAGAAATGCAATATGTATTGAAATAGAACTATTTTTTTTTGGTACAGTCAGTAATTATATACAACATGTATAAAACACATTTGTATTTGGCTTAGTATAATTTCGACAAATATGCAAGCTAGCATGAGTGTGTCTTCAATCCCAAATTTATCATGAATTGCAACTAAATCATTAAAGATTAAAACTTTAAAACTCTTGGAGTTTTTTTCCGAAGCCTCTTTGAATATTAGTTAAGGTTTTGTTTGGGTAGCGGATTTAGTGCGAGAGAACTATAGAACTACTTTGCTCCCTTTGGTTAGGGGAAAAAAAGGAAAAGAAAGCAAAGAAAATGTACAAACTAATGCAATTACATACTTTTAACTACTTTTTCATATTATTAAGCTTGGCCAAAAGTATGTCGAGAAAAGGAACATAATGAGATTTTAGGTATCATATTGGTTTAATTCACTCAATAGAATGCAAAGTTTGAACATAAATTAAATAGAAAACAGAGGCAACACAATTCAATACATTAAATTACACATATAAGAAATCACGTATTTGGAACTAGGAAAGTCAGAGTTTGAACTCCAACATATTCCTTTAAAGAAAAGATTGCTTTAATAACTTTAGGAAAAGCGATAAAGGGATTATCATCTAACATTCAATGAGAAGGAATCATCCACCAATCAAACTACCCATTTTCATCCTAGACTAGGACCTTCTTCTCTAGTCCTTCAACATATATAAAGGTTGTCGTCGTAACATGCATGGCCTCCACAAATGGTCAAGTGGGTCAATTTTTTTCCTTTTCCTTTTTCTTTTCTTTTGTCTCCATTGTTATCCCGGAATTTTAATAAGAAAACATTAAACAAAATTCTTGTTTTAAATTAATTAATTACATTCTTCATACTTTGTTTATATATATATATATATATAGCACTGCAAATAATTAAGGGCATTAGATATGAATTGATGCTAAAAATTTGTATTAACTATGAAATTGATATCGTTGAATTTGAAGTAGATACTCTTTTATTTAACCATTGTTATGATCAATCCATAACTGATAATTAACTTTCATTTATATATATTTGTATGTTTGTATTTTCCATATTGATACTATGCAGCTAATTTGTTGTTCTTATAACGAACATAACTATTGATTGATAACTAATTATTTTGATTAGTTGTTTTGTTAAAAAGTTACATTTATTACGAAAAAATTATACAATTCTTTCCTTGTGAATATTTAATATTTGTCGGCAGTGTGTGTGTATTTGACCACAATCCCAGAACCAAAAATGTAATAAGGTTAATGTATAAAGTGGGATAAAATCTTGTTGAAACGTACGTTAAAAGGGTCCAGCGATGATCTACGCTGTAATTACGATGATTATTCCTCCTTTTATGTTTGTTTTCTTGTCTTTTACTTTGAATTTACTTTTGGTTTGAGGGTACGATGGCACGGGCAATCTTCCCAATCCATGAATAATTCACTGCATGCATTTTCCGCTTCTCCTTAAATAGAATTCATGAGATGTTTTGTCTTCATAATTGCCAACTCTCTTTTTTTTTTGGCTTGGAGTTTGGACTGGCTTGTGCATTCGTCGCCCGAAATTACAAAAAGACAACTAAGTTTATTTCCTTGATTATTTGGTTGATCTTAACATGTGTTGCAGTTTTAATTATATGTTATTTTAATGGTTTAATTTTAACAGGAGGTTGTGATTTATTGTATTGTATTGTAATTCAATCCGGGAGTTGTAATTACTATATCTTCCTTTTATAGAACAGAAAAAGTTTCGCTTGTTAGGTGTAAAAAGCCAAAAATAATAGCATCGATATATAGATGTGCATTAAAGATATTAAAAGATTAATTAGATTTTTAAGTTGGATTGTCATTCAAATAACATGGATGTGCTTACTTTGCTGATATTCACAATTTAATTTTCTTTTATTAACACCTCTAATAATTCCTTTTTTGTTAATTTTCTTTTTCTGTACATTGCACTTATTACAAGAAAATTTAATATTAGTGATAAAAAAGTAAACAACAATGCGAAAGTTGTCTATATTAAATAATAGTTTTAAGTAATGATAATTTATTTTTCCAAAATATAGTTTAATTGTGACAAGAATTAGTATTTTGTGTACCACTATTAACAATTAGTGATACATGTATATTGACAACCTAATGATAATAAAAATTGTTACTATAATTTAAAATAAAATTTTCTTAATTTGCTATTAGTTTGTTACTATAAATGTGTCACTAATTGTCAATAATGACACTTTAAATACAATTGTTCTCACTATTAAATTTGTTAAAATAATTATATTAATAGAAGAAAGAAATTTTAGCACTTAATATATATAATTTGTTACAACTTTTGTATTGCCGCCTATTATTTTGTTGCTAATTTTTCTTATTCTTATAATCATGGTGTAGACAATTATGCATAATAGAGTATTTAACAAATTCTTTGGATAGATATGAAAAATTTTAGTTTAGTAACTATGTGTCCAATGCATTGTTAGAGATTAAATAATTTTAACAGTAATAATTTCATAATTGTATGATCTATATATAATTAAATAAATTTGTTAAATTTTTAAATAAAATTAAACATACTTATATATTAAAAGATCTTATACCCTTGTACTTTATATTAGAATATAAAGCTTACAAGCCTTAGACTATCACACCTTAACCTATCAAATATGTCAAATTTTTAATCTTGACATTATACTTACATGAGCCAAAAAAATTAAAGTTTATTTAATACAAATCTTTTTATATTCATTTACACATACATTATGAGTTTGTTAGATTCAATCCTTAAATTTTACACTTTTTATGTAAAACTGATGCTATTAGACTTAATGACCACTTGACATGAATTTATACATACATATTTATAGAAATGAGAGTTCAAAGATACAAAGAGGAGAGGAGGGATAGTAGGGCCATAATCATTTGTCCTCAAGTCTGTAAAACCTATATTATACATATATTTTCATTAAAATCTAATATTTTGTCCATTTAAAAATAAAATAATTACTTTTCACATGTTACAAACATGATTTAATTTTAACTTCAAAATTAAAATTATTAACCCCTTATATTTTTTCTTGTGCATGCGCTTATCAAACATATGCCTGCAGCGTCAAATTAAAAATTAACATGTAATATAA
The DNA here is from genome assembly GCA_014898725.1 of Jacaranda copaia. Taxonomy (NCBI): domain Eukaryota; kingdom Viridiplantae; phylum Streptophyta; class Magnoliopsida; order Lamiales; family Bignoniaceae; genus Jacaranda; species Jacaranda copaia. The sequence continues at coordinate 469,938 of JACGDI010005252.1, read as the reverse complement.
GTTTGAATGTGAGCTTCTTTATGTATCACAAACAAATTTATGCACTCATGTTTGGTTTATTAATTTAAACAAAGCTTAAGTGCAATAATATAAAAAACAAAAAGCAAGAACAATTATGGGATAATCATTCCAATCAGAAAGGCATCTAGTCCAACTTTTCCTGTGTCGTCATAAACATTTGAGTGCGCCTTAACCCCACTAGTCCCCGTCCCCACCCCCCGCCCCAACAAACCCAAACAAACTTTCATTTTTCACTGCTTCCCATAAAAAATTAATATAGAAAAAAAAAAACTTAACATTCACTTTTGGGGTAAAGAATTTCATTTGTGTTATTCTGTTCCGACAGGAAGCAGTTAAATATCTATCATATTCGAGGTGGAGAGAGAGAGAGATGTGTAATATGGCTTCCTTGTGTTGCTTAATGAGATTGAAAACCCTCATTAGCCACTCGTTCCCTTTGGACCTTTTTTCTCACTTGCATCACTAATATTACCATCCTTGGATGACACAGAAAGAACTCAGATCCTTGGCAACCATTTCTGCACTAATCAGCTTTCGTTGTTTAATTAGCAAAAGGAATATTTAAGTGTTCTTTTTTTCTCTCTTTTTCTTTTTCTTCATCATCTCTAGCTTGTAGATTGAATACCATCTGAGAAGAAAGGAGAATTTGTTGAAAGAAGATGACGGAGGCGACTATTTCCACTCAAAATCCAGTCAATGGATCCAATCCTCCAGCAAAGAAGAAGAGAAACCTTCCAGGCACCCCAGGTTTAATTTTATTCCCTTCATCCACGAGATACTTGATTCTTTATCCCACTAGAATTAAGGATAACTAGACTTATTGGGAGAGACATATTCACGAATATTCAAGATTTTCTTTGTGTTTGTGTTTGCTACATGACTATTTTGACATATATTAATAATTTTAGATCCTGAAGCTGAAGTTATAGCCTTGTCTCCAAAGACCCTGATGGCCACAAACAGATTCTTGTGTGAAATATGTGGAAAGGGTTTCCAGAGGGATCAAAATTTGCAGCTCCACAGAAGAGGGCACAACCTTCCATGGAAGCTGAAGCAAAGGGCTAGCAAGGAACTCAGAAAGCGAGTTTATGTTTGCCCGGAGAAAATGTGCGTCCACCACCACCCGTCCAGGGCTCTGGGTGACCTAACCGGCATCAAGAAGCACTTCTGTCGAAAGCACGGGGAGAAGAAATGGAAGTGCGATAAATGCTCCAAAAGATATGCGGTGCAGTTGGATTGGAAGGCGCATTCCAAGACTTGCGGCACCAGGGAATACAAATGCGACTGTGGAGCTATATTTTCAAGGTATTCTCTCTATATCTCTGTTTCTCTCTCTCCCCCTTTCTATATGTTGGATATAGATAATTCATGTTAATTTCTTCATCATATTTAGGACTAGTTACGGTTGTTCTTGTCCTACTTTTCTTTATTCATGTTATTTTGTTTTACGCATGCGCGCACATATACTAATGGCTGGTCGACATTCTAATATCGAATCACGTACATAAAGTATTGATGAATGTTTTCTTTTCAAATTTTGTATGAGAAGGAGAGACAGCTTCATCACTCATCGGGCGTTTTGTGACGCCTTAGCCCAAGAAACAGCAAGAGTTACTGCAGCAACGCGTATGAACATTGGCCATCCAGCAGCAAATTATATAAATTATCATTTCTTAGGAGCATCACTAGGCATAGGCCATAATTTCCCTTCTATTTTCAAGCCAATCTCCAGCAATGACCCTGAATATCCCATCCAAAGAGGCCTGCCCCTAGATTCCATAGCCAATGGTCTTCAAGAAATGCGTCCATTGCAAATTAATCTTCCACCATCTACTTACAATTTGCATTGGGATTTCGGCAAAAAGTATTCCTCCAATGGAGCTGAAGTCATAACCAACAATTCACTCCTTTTAACTAATTTGGCAGATGTCAGTGTTCCATCTCTTTTTAGCACTCAAGACCAAATTAGTTACTACCAACCATCTTGTGCAAGAATGTCTGCAACAGCTTTACTGCAGAAAGCTGCCCAAATAGGAGCCACCACAACTAACTCTTCATTCCTAGGAAACTTTGGGCTAAAGTGCAGCGACGATAATTCAGTTAAAGATGGAAACAAGTTCTGTGGATTGTACAGTACAAGTTCAGTAACTAGTGGCTTTGGAAGTAATGTAGAAAGCTCAGTAAATGATCTTTCTGCCCTAAATCAGCTGCAAATGTATCCTTCCGTGCGCCGCAGGCTGCTGCACAATGAGGAGATCATCAGAAGGGGAGAAACAAGGGATTTTCTTGGGGTTGGGATACAACCCATTTGCCATCCATCATCAATCAATGGATCATGGATACAATTGTAGGGTTCTTTCTCCATTGGTTTGGCTTATTACATATTTACACCAAGGCAAGTCAAGGTTAATTAGAAATGGAAATAGTAATTAAGGTGGAGTTTGAGGCTGAGGTGGAACTAAGAAAAGCAATTGAAGGAATTATGTATTTGCCAACCAATTTGTTATAAACCAATGCTTGCGGAGAAGGAAAAGGTGGGCAATTAAGTGGCTGATGAGAGCTAAAAGGTGCATAGAAATCAGTACTTTCATGGGAGAGAGAGATGCATATTCTGCTGAACACATGGAAGCTGTTCCCTTCGGAAATTGGTGGCTTTTATTTTTTGGTGAAAGGGCATCGGTAGTGGGGCAAAGGGGATAGGCCCTTTTTGAACTCTATTATTGCTATGTGTATCAATTATATATGTTATGGTTGTTATCTTCGCAAAGTGAAATAAATTTAGTGATAGAAAAGCCTTAATCTACTCTAGGGAGTGATGACATATGGCTTACTGCTCATTATGAGAAAATATTCAAATTGCACTACTTAATTTTGGCAAAAGTGCAAAGTTGTTCCTCTAATTGTGTTCCACTGGCAAAAATTGATTTTAAGTTTTTAGATCTTATAATTAATATGCTATTTTTTAAATTTAGTATATAAGGATCAATTGAATTTGAATGACAACTATGGGGTATGCGTATATGTGGCTGTTGATTTGACATTGTGTGATGTCTCGTCACCAAATTCTTGCCCACTTGCCTATGTGGATAATTACGTGACATTCCACTTATCAAATCATCAATAAAATGCAACTAGGGTACTCAAAAAATTTAAAAATTAAACATTAAAATAAAAATACTAAATATCCTCCAAATTTGTAAGAATTTATTTTACATAAATTTATCACCTTGAATTTCTTAAAAATCTAATTTATCACTTTAGACTATATAATTTTAATAATTTTGAGTTACATATTTTATAATATTAGAATAGAAAACATACCAAAATAATTTAATTAAATTTGGTTGAATTTAATAAAGATGTAGAATAAGTAAAAGAATTAAAAATATAAAATCTAAATCAATCATCTTAGAAAATATAACTTTAATAATTTTCAATTACATACTTAATAATATTAAAGTAATAAAAACATAAAATAATTTAAATAAATTTAGTTGAATTTATTTATTAATTAAAATATATAATTAATTATAAAAAATAAAACTTCAAACTACATACTTATATATAATTTTAAATTATATAATTAATAAATTTAAAATTATTTATTAATTAAAAAATAATACAAAATTTTTTAACATATATGTATATACACACCCCTAAACCCCTTCATCTTCCCCAAACTGGCTGTTGGTCAGCAGTCGTCTGGGCATGTCAATCGCATGGTCAACAGCTTCCAAGCGGCTACTTGGGCTTGGCGAGCGCATTGCCAGCAAACCTCGAGCAGGTGCGTGAGCCAGCAGTCACACAGCCAGATCTGCCGATCAGGCTAGGCCACAATCATATATCCATGGCTACTGTGGGACCAGGCTAACCATGGTAGACCGGGGGTAGGGGTGGCGATGAGATTAGGATATATATATATTTATATATTATATATTTATCAGCAAAATTACAATTTTCATCCCGTAAAATTTTTGGATTTGTGTTTTTTACCTATAAATTATAAAATTATAATTTTAGTCTAATAATCATTTTTTGTCAGAGATTGAAAAATTGGCTGAAAAAACTGATATGGCTCACTAAGAGTGCCCATTTTGAGATTTTGCTTCGTTGACAAAAATCTAGTAGTATTGTATTAATTGGAAGAGGGAAAAAAAATGCCAACTAGATATATAATATATATTTATATATGGACACACACATATATGTAAATATATACATTTACATATACATATATTTTATATATATGCCCCAACCCCACCCCTGACTAGGCTATGCTGACTATGGCAGGCTGGCCATGACAACCATGAATCATGTGGTCCGTCACTAACTGCCTAGACATCTCGCCATGGCCAACTTGTGGCCGTGGTGAGAGGACGCCTACCCATGGCGGTCACTTGGCCAATGACCGCCATTACTTGATCTGGGCAAGCTGGCTACCGTGCAGGTAGCCCCTGGTAGCTAGCCTTAGGGTGGGCAGGAGGCAAGAATTTTTATTTTTTTATTTTTCTTTTTAATTTTTACTTTTAATCTATTTTTTCTTAATTTACATGCATAAATTTAATTATATTATTTTAATTATGTAAGTTATATTATATTGTTAATATAGTAAATATTTTTTTTATTTTTTAACAAGTGAATAATTATAAATTATATGTATATTTATATAAATATATGTGAATATACATGTGTAATATATAAATAAATATATATATATATATAAACATATGTGTATATGTGTGTGTGTAAAATATATCATATATTTGAAATTACCAAAAAAAAAAGAAAGTAAGAAAGAAAAGACATGTATGTTGGCAACTAAGTAGGAAAATGACAAAAAATGCCTATTAGGCGTCCAACATGGCAAAAGATTCAAATTGGCACACTTTCAATGAGCCACGTCAGCTTTCTTTGCCACTTTTCGATCTCTAGTGAAAAAAAAGACTAAAAGTGATCTTTTTTAAATACATATAGGACTAAAATTATAATTTTGCAACTATAGAGAAAAAATTATATTTTGAGCCTAATTTGTCTTTATATTGCCAAATTTAAAAAGATAATGTACTAATTATAAAAACTAAAAACTTAAAATCAATTTTTATCAATAAAACATAATTAAAAGACCAATTTTATATTTTTTTTCTCTTACCTTTTTCTTAGTCTTTCCCTATATGTAATTAAATCTTAGTCTTTCCCTATATGTAATTAAAACATTAGTTGCATTTTCTAAATGTATTTGATTCTCAAAAAATTATTTTTATAGGAAAATAGTGAACACACATATTATGTATTCATGAAATGAAATAAAATATGGAACAGGGAATGAAATAGAAGATTTAAATTGCATGACCATCAATCAATTAGTAAATTATATCACATATTCGTATATTAATTCAATAATAAATTTAGAGATAAAGTCGTATTATATATATAAATGAAATTATTTTTGTTAATTATACTTTTATTCATTACCATATCAATAAGATTTATTGCTCATGACATCTAACAAAATAAATATATATACATATATATATATAATGGTAGAAAAGCAACCCATAAAGTACACTTTCATGTACACATGCAAACCAACAAAATGTAGATCAGATTGTTGGAATTTTATTCTAATATGTGGATTTCTATTTATTGAATTTATTTTTAAATAAAAAAAAGTTTAAATTAATACAGTTAATGAAATATGACTCATATGACCTATTATTTTAATCCAATATTGTTAAAGTTTTTTTTCTTTTAATAGACTTGGTATAATAGCTGGTGTAGGCCCAATTTTAGAAGCTCGTGATGAGAAAACTCTCTAATGTTTTATTTATATATATTGTGATTATGTCCCCTTTCCATTCCACATTTTAATATTGCTATTCTATTAAAACTATCAAGCAGTTTGTGCAAGAAGGAGAGAAAGGCTTAGCAATCAATCGTGAAATTGCAAGAATTGTTAATTATTAATCTTGTTGCTAAAATAAGTATTAAGAATCAATTAATTGTATAGTTTGTAGATGAAATTTGTGCAAACAATAGTGTTTTGATACCATGGGTATATGAATATTGGGTTTAATTTTATCTTACAGTTGATATCAGAGCCATATATCTAAGGATCATAACCTAATTTTGTTGATTAAATTTCAAAGATCTTAATTTTTTTTTTCAAATTGTAAAGAAAAATTCTTTGTTGTGTTTTTTCTTTCTTTGAATGAAAGGTGCATGAAATTGACGTTGCAGAATGAATTGACGTTATAGAATTCCAACGGCAAAGTAAACTAAAATTCCATCGTGTAATTTATTGTTTTGGAGCGAAAACTAAAATTCCATATTTATTCAATATTCTTTGCGATCAAAATCAGGCAATGATATTTAGTGATCCACTTTTGGTTGTTTAGTTTTCCATGGAATCAAAAGCTACATGAAATTTATGTTTATCGTGAAGATTGTGTGGTATATATGTTGATTTACCTTTTCTGTTCAGTTGACAATACGCATGTTACTGTGTGCATAAATTACTTCCTTTTTAAGTATAATTACAAGAAAGAAGTAATCAACACATAATTGTGATAGTTGATTGATTACAATATCTAATTACTAGAGCTAATCTTGGTCTCAATTTAAACACAGTTTGAAAATAAAAAAGGTGATTATGGAAACTTACTTATTGGTTACTTAATTGTTATTATTTTATTTTTCTTTCTTTTATCAGATCAATCAAAGTGGCTTATTATGCCTCTTATTTGATTTATACTTTAATTAATATTTTAGAAACAAAATATATTTGTGGGATATTTGTAGTCAAACAAATAAAATTTTGAAACAGCTTGAATGCTACGAATTTTCTTTATAACTTCTGAAAGTACATATCATTTTAGTACTCAGTTTTATGGGAATCTTACATACATATTGCGCATGTGCAAGTTCGATAATTAATTATTAAAAACTCAATTATGTGCTTATTTTATGGGTTGAAGTAAATAGTTACACCCAAGTGTTTTATTTATTGAGCCTCGTAAAATTTGTGGTATGCATATCTCGAGTTAGTGTTATTATGCATTACCTACCCAAAGGAGGTTAGATATATGTGTGATAATTTATTTTATTAGTGCGAAACATATTTACAGGGATATATTAATTTAGAAGATTTGTTTCCCAAAAGATGTGACTTTTCAACAATTAGTATATCTCTATATTGTTCTTGCATGAGAGGCCTTATGTGTGTGGCATTCTGTGCCCAAAGGACAGTTTGTCATGACTTATGAGGACTTTATAAGGAATTAAGCTATATTGTTCTAAGCTTATTCTTGTTAATTGCATATTATTGACAATGATTTGTTACATTCTTGTTGTTTTGGATAGTGACTATGAATTTGAACAATAGTGGTGCTACTAATAAACTGTTGAGCGGCGGAAATTATAAGAGATTAAAGTATGAAATAGGGTTTGCCTTAGGATTAGCTTAAATTGATATAACTTCCTGAGAGGATTAACCTCCCCAACCTAGTGATAATGCTTCCGACATTGCGACAGAAGTTCATATTTAGTGGGAAGGATCCAATTATCTAAGTTTTCTAGCTATGAAAAATTCAATTGGAGTGTATTTAGTTGGTGCACTTCCTGAGACTCATGATGTCAGGGAATTTTTCACTGCAGTAGGAAAAAGATCTCAAATGTCTGCTAAGTTTGAGGCTGAGAATCTTATAAATGATCTAATAGATATGGAGTATAATAATTCTAGCGGGGTTAGGGAGTACATTCTAAAATGGTCGTATCTAATTCAAACTCAAAGATTTTGATATTTCCCTTTCCTAATAACTATATTGCCCATGTTGCTCTCAATTTCTTACTTGTGGAATTTATCAAATCAAAATAAACTAAAATACCCAAAATGAGTTACATAGGCTATGTTTGGTTGTAAGCTGCAGCATTTTGCTAAAATATTTTGTCAAAACAGTTTTCAAAAAGTGGAATTGAGAAATGTGATGATTGTTTATTTGTATTTTGGGTGGTAGGTGGAGAATGTTTTGGAAAAAAGATTATTTGTTTGATTGTATTTTGAAATGGGATAAGATGTCACTTCAATAATTTTTTTTATTGGGTTGATAGGATAAAATTGATATTTTAAAATTATTTATGTATGTGTATATATAGATTGAGTAGGGTGGATAAAAATAAAAGGGCTAAACATTGGGAAATTGGTAGAAAATGAATTGGGACAGTATTATAGGCTTTTTAGGTGTGTTTTGGGATTAGTGTTGGAGAGTGTGTATGGTTTGTTTATTTATATTTTGAAAGTTGAAAAATGAATTGGCAATTTGCAGCCAAAGATACCCATAGTATTCTTAACCTTATTTTCCAAATGTCTCTTTAAGGAAGAGAAAATTAAGAGAAAGAGTGGACTAACAATCTTGCTTGTTTTAGGAAATGTTTTCAATGTATCAACTTTCACTCATAACTTAATTTCTATTTTTGTTTGAACAATTTGGGTTGTGACATCATTTTTGGCAAAGAAAAGGTTAGTTTGATGTTGAACTCTAAAATTATTGGTTGTGACTTTTTTATCCAATAGCTTATATATATTGATTCTCACTACTAATCAAATTTATTCATCCTTTAATATTGAAACCTTTTTCTAGAAGATCCTAAATTATGATGAGGTGATGTGAGTTACTTAAGTTTCTTTAAGCTGAAACCATAAGAACTACCATGCATATACTTAATTGTGTCCCTACCAAATCAGTTTCTAAAACACCTTTTGAGTTGTCGTTTGGTAGAAAGCCTAGTTTAAACCATTTTTGTGTGTGGGGATGTCCTGTAGAGGTTAGAATTTATAATCTTTTTGAGAAAAAGACTGACCTTAGAACTATTCATTAGTATTTCATTGGGTATCCAGATCATTCTAAAGGATATAGATTTTTCTTTTGTTTTTTACGTGAAACTTGAGTGGTTAAGTCTTAGACAACTAAGTTCTTAGAACATGATATACATGATAGGAGTGAATGTTCTTATCCTATAGTAGTTGATGATTAGATTGATTTTACTACACTTTCTTTGCCCACTATACATGAAATTGAGGATCTTCATGAATAAGTAGCTATACCTAATGCTAATATGGAGGTTGATTTTAATATTGATCCACCTCAAAATCATGTCCATCAAATGTCTCCTAAACGTTCTACTAGAGAGAGATATTTAGCAATTCTTGATAACTACTATGTGTATCTCTTGAAAAGTGATTATGATGTTTGTCATGTATAAAGTTGATCCTATTAGCTATTCTGATACTATGTCTAGTCCTCAATCAAACTTTGTGGTTTTTAGTGTTATGACGGATAGAATTCACTTAATGAAAAGGAATAATGTGTGAGAGTTAGTTGATCTACCTTAAGTTTGAAAGACTATAGGTTGCAAATGGGTGTTTAAAACCAAGAAAGACTCAAAAGGGAATATTGAAAAATTTAAGGCTAAACTTGTGGCTAAACACTTCACTCAAAGAGCTAGAATTGATTGTGGTGACACCTTGTCTCTTATTTCCTCTAAAGATTCCTTCAAGATTGTTATGAGTTTAGAAACTTATTATGAATTGGAGCTTCACCAAAAGGATGTTAGGACAACTTTCCTCAATGGTGACATTAATGAGGAAGTTTATATGACTTAACCCAAAAGTTTTGTTCAAGAAGGGAAGGAACACTTAGTATGTAAGCCGAACAAGCCAATTTGTGGCCTTAAATAGGCTTCTTGTTAGTGGTACCTCAAGTTTGATAAGGTAGTAACTTTATTAGGCACTGAGAAAAATAAGGTGGACCATTATATTTACCTTAAGACCAATAGAAGCAAATTCATATAGTTGGTGTTTTATGTTGCTTACTAGTAGTAATTTGAGTTTGCTACATGGGACTAAGCAAGTTTTATGTCATGGCTTTGATATGAAAGATCTTGGTGAAGTACGCCTATTCTAGGAATTGAGATCCACCATCATAGGACTCGAGGCTTGTTAAGACTTTTTCAAGTAAGTTACATTGATCGTGTTTTTACTAGATTTATCATGCAGAATTATAGACCTAGTGATGTGTCTATTGTAAAAGGTGATAAACTTAGCATTGCACAGTGTCCTTAGGACAAATTTGAGCAAAAGTCCATGAAAAAGGCTCTTTACTTTAAGGCTATTAGCAATCTAATGTATGAACAAGTCTGTACTAGGTTTGTTATAGCATTTACTATGTTTTTCTTGGGTGTTACTTCTCTAATCTATGACAAGAATATTGAGCAGCAGTTAAGAAAGTCTTGAGATATTTGAGAAAAATCTAAAGAACTTCATTTCAAGGCTTTTAGTTGATAATTCAATTTCTAAGCCATTGAGAATTTATTGTGATAATGTCACTACTGCTTTCTTTTCAAGGAATAATAAGTCCTCTAGTGCATCTAAACATTTATAACTTAAATATCTCGTTGTAGACTTGGTTAAAGATGGCACCGCTACGGTAAAGCATGTTGATATCAACTTTATGCTTGCAGATCCTTTGACCAAGGGATTGAGACCTATTATTTTCAAAGACATGTAGAACACATGGGTGTAATTAAGTCTTTTGATGGATTAGGTTAAGTGAGATGTGTTTCTTTACTGAATTTGTCACATTGAACTAATTATTTTATTAGGCTTTTTTTAATGTGAGATTCTTTTTCAATTGTTGATATATTTGTTATACTTGTGAGCACATTTTTTTGAGGTTATATCTTGCTTGATATGTATCTTGAGATTAGGTATTGATCTTGAGAGTTGGGTATGTCTTATAAATGACACCATGTTATATTTCTAGTATTGATCGAGGCATACATGGCTTCTTTTGAAGTCGAATTTTCTTAAAATTTCATATTATTTCAAAAATCTGTCTTACAAGAAAATCATGCATGGATTTTCTTAGGGTTTTCTATTACTTAAGAGGCACATATCTTATAAAAAAATCAAATTTTCTCAAAATTTCATGTAGTTCTAGAAATTCATATTTTACAAGAAAACTGGAAGACCAAAGATAAATAGCATACATGCTTGGGTCATATTTGGATGATATTTCTTGCTACACCACCATGTCTGAATCCGTGTCGGTGGAGTTGTTAGTATATGTGACCATGGAAGGTCTTGTGTTGATGAACGATGTAATGACTGTCATGATCTAATATTAGTAATTTTTACTGGGCTAAATTGTGTTAGTAGTTATGTCTCATTGCTGTATTGTTTTTTCAATTGCGGCCACAATCAAAATCTTTTTATAATTTAGCCTAAGAGTAGTTTTCTAAAAGTTACTTTTTGCTTTATTTTAAAGTTACAATTAATATTTGCCCTAGTGGGATAATGTTGAAATTTTATTTTAATATGTGGACTTCTATTCATTAGATTTCTTTTTAAATAAAATAAAATTGGGATAAATTAATATGGCTAATGTAACATGACTCATAGAGCCTATTATTTTGATGCAATATTGTTAAAGCCTTTTTCTTAACAGACTTGATATGACAGCTTGTGTAGGCCCAATTTTAGAAGCTCATGATGGAAGGGCTCTCTAAGGTTTTATTTTATATATATTGTGATTAGATCCGCTCTCCACTCCACATTTTAATATTACTATTCCATTAAAATTGTCAAGTAGTTTGTGTGAGAAAGACAGGAAGACTTACCAATCAATTGTGAAATTACAAGAATTATTGATTATCAATCTTATTGCTCAAATAGGTATTAAGAATCAATTAATTGTATAGTGTTTTGATACCATAGGTATATGAACCTTGGGCTTGATTATTTCTTATACAGATAGCACAAAAATATTGATGAAATTGGTGTTGGATCAAGGGTGTGTCACAACACTTGTAGTCATCCTAAAGCCATGATTGCCTCCCTTCATGTGGGTATTAATGGTTGATCATAACTCTAAAATAAAAACCAACTAGCTCTCAGCGATACTTCATCCCATGTACATGACCACAAGGAGATTATGAACTAGTCCATAATCATATTGCTAAAAATACAAAAATCTTGTGGGAGAACAAAGTGAAAATCTCTAACAAAATCAAACTCACCAACTCAATGTGCCAAAAAAAAGGGATTATGACCCCTTTGTATAGCTCTAAAATTTAACCATTAGAAAGGATTAATGGGCCACTAAAACCATCATAAAAATATCACAAATCAAATTATAATTAGACCCAATAATTATAAAATAAAATTGTCAAATGTATTAAACAAAATAATATTGAGCCATAAATATGAAATGAATAAAAATAAGTCAGAACATCGATTATGACATTAAAATGCATAATAATAATAATTTGTTGAAAATAAAATCAATTAAAAAAAATTTAAATCATATTTCTAACACAATCGAGTCCGAAAGCATCCAACAAAATTCAACTTTTTTATTAAATACATTACTATACTATTTTATTAATATATGGTCTTTTATCTTTCTTTTACCATAAATTGCTTATTAACTCGAATCTAATTCAAGTTAACTTATAATTTATTTGTTATTTTGTAGCATCTATATCTAATTCAAGATCAAATTAATATTGAAGGCTTGTTGGGCGTCCTCTCTTTAAGTCCTTGGGCAGCATTTTTCTCCTAATTTTGGTGCTTTGGGATTATTCCATCAAGACAAGAGGACTTTCACTCAAAGAAGGATTCAAGAAAGTGTTTATGGATTGCTTGAACGTAATTCAATATTCCTAATTAGAAATTTAAGATGAATATTTCTAATCCCGCACTCCTTTGACCTTAATGATCTGCAATACTATAGTGTCGCAACAGGTTGTCCAAATAATTATTAATTGGTACATCAGAAATACTGAACTTCTATTGCATCAATTAGAGTTGAGCATGGCATATCAAATCCCCTAACTGAATTGAAAATTCAAACAAAGAAAGTACCAACCAAAAGTTCCATTAAGTCGTGACCAACTTAAAATTGAACTTTATCAACTCCCTTTATTGGGTTGGAATTAGAATTAATCTCATGCCTAAACCAAACTAATCCCAAACTAAACCAAACTATATAGGAATCAAATTGTGCCAAAAGAACTAAAACTACTATGATTAAATTAATAAAATCATGTATATTATAATGAATAAAATAATTTTATGAAAAATTAAATACATATATATTTATATCAATAACTTAATTTTATTTTACTTAACTAGGATTTATATTTCTTATTATATGAAAATTATTTATTAATGTGGACAATAAAGACTATAAGGACAATTTAGTAAACAAATTTAAAGAGGCCCATTGAACTAAATCAATTAATTAAATAAAAAGATCAGAGAGCCCAATGACAAATTAAGCTGCTGGAAAAGGGTGGCCAAAATCCTAGTGGGCCTAAGCCCATCAAGAAAAAACTATAAATACTCTAAGCTCTAGAATGAATTTGGGCATAAGAAATCATTTGTGAAGAGTCGCAAACTCTCAAGAATTTTGGAGAGCAAAAAACGTTTTGCACACATTCTAGTGAAAATAAATCAACACACTATTGTCTATCAAAAAGAACCTTGCTCCACTTACAGCGGCATCATTTTGGCACTGTTTGCAAAAACTCTAAGGAATGCAATAGGAACGCTAAAGGTGCATATGAGATCAAAAGCTCACAACTCCAGCAACCAGGTGTCCCGACGTTAAAGAACATGGAGAGTCACCAACTTGGAGTACCAACACCCCTAATGTTGAAGCTAGTTGTAAATGCATAGACTGCACTAGAAGAGTCACCCGCTCAGCAGGCATTACCTTTCTTAGATCTCATTCTACATATAACTCACGATGTGTTGAAGGCTTTACTAGAGAGCGCCATCACCTAAGCTGCAGCTGACACAGTCACCTAGTATGCAAAGGACACCATCCTCAAGAGCTACAATAGTCTTTCCATCAGAGCTAAGTGGCCTTCTCCTCTCTGAAGAGAACCAAGCAAACAGCCAACTTAGAGCTTGACGTCACTCCTCCTTTTTTACCGCAGTAAGAAGACATACACTCTTCCCTCCAAGCATACTCCTCTTGGAAAATGCTACTATGATTAGATTCCAAACCCCCTTAGTGGTGCCATAATCCTCAAAAGGAATAAAGTTCCAGTAATTTCCCCTAGCCACCGTTCTGTTGAGACACATTCTTTTCTATTCAATAATTTTAGTGAACGAGCTTCCCCTAGGATAAATATAGCCAACTTGCTAGAATTTCATGGCACTATAGACTCATAAGAGCACTCAGATAACTTTTTGGTGACAATGAAATTCTATGATTTAATTAAAGCTACATACTGCAATTAGTTTTGCACCACACTCACAAAATATACGTTGGCATGGTTCAATCAAATGCCAACTAGATCTATTACTGGCTAAAACTTGTTAGCATAGCATTTCCTCCAAAATTTCTCCATTAATGATAAGTATCAAAGACAATGGCATACCTATTTACCATTAAGTAAAAAAGCTGAAGAATCCTTTAGGAACTATGTCAACCACTTCATTCAAGTGGTACATGAGGTCCTCCACATTAATTAAGAGTTCTTGCTTGACATTATCTAGCAAAACCTAAAACATGTGAAGTTCTAGGAGTGGATTATCAGACAACCCCCATTACTTTGGAGTAGTTCCTAGCAGGCGCAGAGAAATACATTAGGATTAAGAAAATTATGACTCTTTAAGATGCTAGTAATCGCAAGGCATAAGAGGAAGTGACTAATAATGGTAAGAAATAAGATGAACAATAATGTAGTCCTCTATGAAAATCCCTCAAATAGATTCCCTTAAGCATCATAAGAACAAAGATACTCCTAGTTGCTGAAAGACATTCACTAAAGAATGAGATATAAAAGCAAATCTAGCTAGACTACCTAAAGGAATTCATGGTCCAAAGGTGAAACAACCCCAAAAGTGGTCTAGAACATAAGAGAGTGGAGACCACCCATGCTCATCTACCAAGGAGTTAAAGCCAAGGGAGACATTAGAGTAGCATGAAATTCACCATCTTTGTTCATTTTCTTTAGGTGAGTACTGAAAGAGAGCGCTAATGGTACTTTTCCTAGCATTTTTATTATATCGCCTATGAATTCCACTAGAGGGTGTTGATCATTTACAGCTATATCTAGTCCACTCCTAATTAGAGGAATGCGTTATAGAACAAGATGTCCTTTGAGCTACCGCTGTCTACTAGTATCTTCTTTACCCAGAAGTTAGCAATGGATGTAAAGATCACGAATGCATTATTATGCTCTTCTTGCTTAGGCTCCATATGATCATCTTTGAAGGTGATAATTAGTACTGGCCAGCGAACTTCAAAAATTCCCAGGATGGAATCAAACATATGTGCTTGTGTCTGTCTTACTCATGGCACCAACATTTTCTTAGCATTAATCGAGTCTCCACTAGTTAGTCTTCCTCGGATAACTTAAATGATGCTAGTCATAGGGAGATTCATTAATATTTGTTGTATATAGGTTTTAGTATTCATTAGATTATTTATAGCAGTTATCATTTCCTCATTCTATCAATAGGCCCTCCTTGAGATTAGATGGCCTCTGTGCTATATACTCTTTAAGATGTTCCCTACAAATTAATTTTTGATCTCTTCTTAAGATGTTTACACTTCTTAGTGGTGTGTCCTTTATTACAGTGGATGCAACACCACTTATCTGACTTTTACTTCTTTAGATCCTTCTTGGTCTTCTAAAAAGGTTGTTAGATGAGATCATGTTGTAGTGCTACAGTTAGAATCCTCATCCTAGGAATAGCAAGCAATATATAGGTCATGAGCACCTAAAAAGCAGAGTCAAGATCTTCTTGCTCCTCATAATTGTTGCTTCTATTGTTACACATTTTGCACTTTTGAGCCTTTTAGGTGGTGACATCTTCCTCAATCTTGATGTATTTCTCAACATGATCAAGAGCTCTTCAAGAGTAATAGAAGGTTTTCTAGCAATCAACTCCCCAAGCATGTGCTTCTGGTTGATATTAAGGAACTCATGCACTGCTTGGATGAAGCACTTGATGAAAGTATATCATTGTTTTAAGACATTTACAATTGATGGAAAGGTTATAAAGGAAATATTATACCAATACCTCACATTCAATGATGGACCTACTTGATCTCATCTGCATTTAGTTGCTAAAGCCATGAGCTCTTGATCTCATCTGCATTCTCAGTGTTCTTTTTTCACAACTTATAGTTTTTATGGACAGCATCAAAGTGATGTTGTATAGAAGTGGAGCCATTACAAGAAAATTGTATATTATTAGCATTAAAAAATACCATTTAAATAGAATTATAGTAACATTTTCACATATAATGGTATTTTTAAAAAGTGCCATCTAGGTAGGTATAGCTAAAGCTATGAATGTCACTATTTTATTCTTTTTGTGGCATCGATAAAATGCAATAAGAAATGAATTAAATAACATATTAAAATATCATGAAATGTACATTAAATGATAGGCTAACCTGCCACAAAGATTGCATATAGTAATATATTAAAGAGCCACAAAAAATCTTTTCAATGGCATTATAACATTACATAAAAAATGCAATAAATGACATGTTAAAATTCTATGAAAGATTTTTTTTTTAATAACATATTAACATGCCACAAAAATTATAGCAAATGATATATTAATATGTCACTAAAAGAGTCTTTAAATGACATATTAGCATGCTACAAAATAATATATTAATGGCATACTAAATATCACAAAAGATTTTTTTTAGATATATAAGTTAACCTATCCCAACTCTTATATATATGTTAACCTACCCCCACTCCCCAATTGTGAGACTCCAATATGGCTCCATTAATCTTTATAAGATTCAAACACACAACCATCTATTTGCATACATATGAGTTTACCATCAAGCTATCCATC
This sequence comes from Jacaranda copaia, assembly GCA_014898725.1. NCBI lineage: Eukaryota > Viridiplantae > Streptophyta > Magnoliopsida > Lamiales > Bignoniaceae > Jacaranda > Jacaranda copaia. Next base: position 453,023 of record JACGDI010005252.1, on the reverse strand, counting down.
AAAGTTCAATATTATTAGGATCTCCTCAAGATACGTTGTGATAATGATCCTTTTACAATGAAATCTTGATTGAAAAATCTTATTTCATATTGCAACGTGTTGTAAATAAGGAAAATATTCAATGGATTGAATATCACAAAATTCATAGATTGATTGCCCAAATCATGGCTTTATAAAAAGAAAATGATTGTTGGAACTCCTATACGAAAACCTGCATATTGAAGAAGCAAATATATCATTGGATTCAATACCACAAAATCTAAAGTCTGATTGCTCAAATCATGGCCTAATAAAAGGAAGAAATAACAATCATTCGAAAATATGAAAGGGAAATGACTATTGGAATTTCTGTATGAAAACCTGCATATTGAAGAATGAAAAATACTATTGGAAGACAAGATATCATATTAAGAGTCTTCTATTTAAATAAAATATGCCGCAAGAAAAATGTGTGAAGCTTTTCTCAAAAGTTCATAACTCTATTGAATACTTATCTAGAAGTTGCGCTAGAAGTTTGCTTTTGCCTTCCATCATCCAGTCTGTTAAAAGTTTCTGCAATAAAGAAAGTTTCTTTTTGTTATTAATTTTTCAATATCTTGTCTTCATTGTAACTTCATTTGTGTTTAATATAAGTGCAGGTTAAAAATTCTAAGATTATATCTTAGGTAGTGGAGTAGGCTTGCCAAACCACTATAAATCATTATGTTCTCTTTAATTTCAGTTTTGCTTTACTTTGTCCATTTGGACTTTTACAAATTAGTTTAATTAATCCTTTTTACATACTCTTTCAATTAAAAAAAAGGGAAGGGAGGGGAGTTAAAAATGTTCTATTTTTTTGAAAAAAGATCATTCACCTCCCTCTTAATCCCCTTTTTACTCTCAATTGGCATCGAAGCATTAGGACCCATATCATTAGTTCTAACAAACTTAAGCTTAATCAATCCTAATGGTTGCATTTAGTTTGATGTTTATGCAGAAAGACAGTCACATACTCGCCCACCCTTGTTTGACAACACAAACTACTCCACATGGAAAAATCGGATCGAAGAATTTTTCATAGCTCTTGATTATGACCTATAGAGCATAGTCATTGATGGAGTGCTTATTCCAACTACCAAGAACATGTCTCCTAAAGGCAGAATGGAACTTACTACAAAAACCAAAAGAATACTGTCCATGAATGCCAAAGCTAAAAGTATCTTATCTTGTGCCCTGATCAAGGAAGAATATAACAGAGTCAGCACTTGCTCCACTGCAAAGGAGATATGGAACATGTTTCAAGTCACCCATGAAAGGACTTCACATGTAAAACAAGAAAGAATTGCTTTATTTACTCACTAATATGAAATGTTCTCCATAAAAATAGATGAATCAATTGGCTAAATGTACGCATGCTTCATGGAGATAGTCAACCACATGTTTGCACTTGGAAAAGTTATATCAGAAAGTAAGCAAGTTCAAAAAATCTCAGGATCCTTACCTCGAGAATGGACACCAAAGGTCACTACAATACATGAGGCTAAAAACCTAGAAATTCAATCAATGGGAGAACTTATTAAATCACTCACTTCTCATGAAATTGCACTTCTATCAAAAAAAGAAAATTCCAAAGGTAAAGTTAAGAAAGATATTGCCTTCAACTCAGAACAAGTCGATTGGAATGAAGATTCAAGAGATCTAGATAAAGATGCCTTGAATGATGAAATAGCAATGATCACAAAACATCTCAAGCAATTGACCGAAGTAAGAAATCACTTCAAAAGAGACAATAAATTAAGTTCCAAAAGAGGTAGCATTGAGTACCAATGATATGAACAAATCATTTTCCATGAGTGTCATGAAGTTGGCCACAAGTTACCTGACTGTCCAAAGCTTAAGAAAAATTCAAAACCTGAGAAAAGTTCCAAATGCAGAGCAATGACCATCATGTGGGATGACTTTGATTCCAATCAATTTGACAATGAGGACAATTACCTTATTGCTGATCAATAGGTAACTCTCTTTTTTGAAATAAGTACTAGTGATTCTAATTATGGAAATACTAAGTTACATGAGGAATTTCAAAATCAACTAGCTGAGATGAAAAAAAAGTAAAAATTTTCTAAACTACTAAATAAAAAATATTCTTGATGAAAAGGCTGAACTTGTTCAAAATTATAACAAAATCATCAAGAAGGACATAGATGATAGAAATAAGCAAGTTAGGAAAATTCAAGAGCTTGAAAGTGAGAATTCTTTTCTACTAGAAGAAAATTACAACTTGAATAGAACCATTAAAGGAAAAAGAAAAATGGGTGAATCCAAACCTACTACTCTCAAAACAGAAAACAAAAAGTCTATTATACCTATGGTAGGAAAGGTCATGTTTGCTACAAATGTCCGATAAAGAATAATGTTGGAATTAAATATGTGTGGATTCCAAAATCTAACAAACAAGGACCTGGTATTACATGAGTACCTAAAATATTATCAAATTGTCATGCAAGATCCATTTAAGAAAAATCAAAAAGATAAATTGTATATGGACAACGGATGTTCCAAATATATGACCGAAGATATATCATTTTTCACAAACCTGCAGGACTTCAGTGGGAGAAATGTCCTGTTTGCTAACAACACAAAAGGTAAAATCATAGGTAAAGGCACTGTTGGAAAAATGAATAGAACTTCCATTAAGAATGTCTGGCTATTAGATGGTCTGAAACACAGTCTTCTAAGCATCAACTAGCTCTATGACAAAAGATATCAAGTACAATTCCAACCATCACATTGCATTATTTCTAAGGATGACAAAATCATTTTGTCCACTGTTAGGGATAGGAACATTTATTGCTTTAATTTGGATAATCTATGTAGCCAAAATGTTGAGTGTTTGGTAGCTTCAAAAGATCCTAGTTGGACATGGCATAGACAACTTGGGCATGCAAACATGAATTTACTTTATCTTCTTGTTAGAAAGGATCTCATTAAAGGGATTCCCAAAATTGGATTTGTAAAAGACAACATATGTGATGAATGCTTTAAGGGAAAACAAGTCAAAACTTCTTTCAAACCCATTAATGACATATCTACCTCAAAACCTCTTGATCTTCTTCATCTAGATCTTTTTAGACTGATGAAAACAACCTCTCTCAATGGGAACAAATATGTTTTTGTGATTATTAATGGTTTTTCATGATTTACCTGGGTCCAATTTCTCTCCCACAAAAATGATGCTTTAAAATCCTTTTTGGCTCTTACTAAGAAAATCCAAAATGAAAAAGGATATTTTATTAAAGCTATATGAAGTGATCGCGAAATGAAATTTGATAATAATGAGTTCATGATTTTTTGTGACAAAAATAGATATTCCCATAATTTTTCAACTCCAAAAACACCACAACTAAATGGTGTGGTTGAAAGAAAAAATAGAATTGTTCAAGAAATGGCACGAACAATGTTAAATGAGTATGAGTTGCCTAAATCATTTTGGGGGGAGGCAGTAACACCGCATGTTACATTGCCGATTGAGTTTTTCTCAAACCTTTTATCAAAAAAACTCCTTATCAACTATGGCATGGAATAACTCCAAGCATCTCATATTTTTGTGTATTTGGATGTAAATGCTTCATTCTGAATGATATAGATCATCTTGCTAAATTTGATTCAAAATCAAATAAAGGCATATTTGTGGGATATTCTGTTTATAGCAAAGCATATAGAGTTTTCAATAAGAGGAAAAGAACTATACAAGAATCCATACATGTTGTTTTTGATGAAACTAACCCTCTTGTTGCCAAAGATACTTTGAGCATAGAATTTGCAGGTATTGATAGAATCCTTGAAGCAGTCCAATAAGAGAAGAAAATCGAAAAGGAGTGTTCTGAAGAAAGCATTGTTGAAAATCTAAGCGAAACTTCCAATAAAATGAATGAAGAAAAAATACGAAAGTTTAAACATCCATCGAGTCATCCAGTTGATAAGATAATTGAAAACCAAAAACAGAAATAATGACTCGATTGAAGGCAAAAAATCATGACACCGGTAACATAGTTCTTTAATCACTCATAGAACCTATTGATTTGCATAAAGCACTAATTAACAGGTATTAGAAAGATGTAATGAAGGAATAACTTTCTCAATTTGAAAAAAATGAAGTGTGGCACTTGGTAGAAAGGCCTACTAATAGACCAGACATAGGAACCAAGTAGGTTTTTCGAAACAAACTAGATGAGAAAGGAATCATGGTAAGAAACAAGGCAAGACTTATTGCAAAAGGGTATTCACAATAGGAAGGTATTGATTTTCATGAAACATATGCACCTGTAGCACGATTAGAGTCGATTTATATGTTGCTTGCATATGCATCCTACAAAAATTTCACTCATTTTCAAATGGATGTTAAAAGTGCATTTTTGAATGGCTTTATTAAAGAAGAGGTTTATGTTGAACAACCACCAAGATTTGAAAATTCTAATTTTCCCAATCATGTTTTTAAATTGTCTAAAGTATTATATGGCTTAAAACAAGCAGCCAGGACAAAAGGCTAAGTCCTTTTTCTTCTTTCTGAAGGACTTTCCATGGGCACCATTGACACCACTCTTTTCATAAAGAAAGTTGATAGTGAAATGTTAATTGTACAGATTTATGTAGATGATATCATATTTGGTGGTACTAAAAATTCTCTTTGTGATACGTTTGCAAGTTCCATGAAAAGTGAGTTTGAAATAAGTCTCATGGGAAAGCTAAACATCTTCCTTGGATTGCAAATCAAACAAAGTTCCATGGGAATATTCATATGCCAAGAAACATATACAAAGGAACTACTCAAGAAATTTAGAATGGAAAATTGTAAAGAAACATAAATTCCCATGGCACCAAACACCAAATTATAGGCTGATCTAGAAAAAAAAGGGAGTTGACAAAATAATATACCAAGGAATCATTGGAAGTTTACTCTATCATACTACAGGTAGACTAGATATTCTATTCTCAACAAGCTTGTGTGCTTGGTTTTAGGAAAATCCCAAGGAATCCCATCTTAAGATAATTAAAGGGATCTTCTCATCTTGTATTAGGTATCCTCGCTCAAAATATTTTTCTTTTGTCAAATATTCTAATGTTGACTATGCAAGATGCAAGATCGACCAAAAAAGTACCATAGGAACATGTCAATTTCTTAGAGAAAAGTTGGTCAGTTGGTGTAGCAAGAAATAGAGCATTGTCACACTATCAACAACCGAAGTAGAATACATGGCACTTGGAAATTGCTGTACCCAAATTCTCTGGATGAAACAAACTCTCCAGGATTATGATTTGAACTTCTTTAATATACCTATTAAATGTGATAATACTAGTGCAATTAATATTACAAAAAATCCTGTTCATCATTCCAGAACCGAACATATAGAAATTAGGTATTATTTCATAAAAGATCATGTATCTAGTGGTGTTATTTGCATAAAGTATGTGGAAACTAAGTTCCTATTAGTAGATATTTTCACTAAAGCCCTTTTTGACGAGTGTTTTAATTTTCTTAAGAAACAGATGGACATAATCCTTTCTTCTGCTAAATTTTAAACATATTCCTTCCAAAAGTAACCTTTTTTTGATGCTAAAGGAAAAGATGACTAATGTTTGAGTTTTAATACTTGAACCTTCTATTCTGTGAATTTGTTTGAACTCTCTACTACTACTAGAACTAGAATTGGAACTTCTATTTTGTGAGTTTTAATTCTTGAACCTTCTGTTTTGTAAATGTTTGCAGTTTAACATCTCCTCCATCATGGACTCAATTTGATCCAACAACTAATTTTCCTTTGTCAAGACTAATTATCTATCTTGTTATGCATTTTAACTGGTCACTAAGTGAATCATGGAATACTATCTACAGTATCTAGTTATGTATTATGATGGTTATGTTACTTATTGTTGAACCTTATTTTTGCTCGTTCCTCCTTTTATATATTAACTGTGAATAATCTCCTTTGAAAGTTTGAATCTAGATTTTTCAGCCGATAAGTTTTGATAATAATCTTTTTACAATGAAATCTTAATTGACAAATCTTATTCCATATTGCAGCATATTGTAAATAAAGAAAATATTCAATGGATTCAAATCACAAAATTCGTAGATTGATTGCCCAAATCATGGCTTTATAAAAGGAAAGTGACTATTGGAACTTCTATATGAAAACCTGCATATTGAAGAAGGAAAGATATCATTGGATTCAATACCACAAAATGCGAAATCTAATTGCTCAAACCGTGGCCTAATAAAAGGAAGAAACAACAATCATTTAGAAATATAAAAGGGAAGTGACTATTGGAAATTCTGTATGGAAACCTGCATATTGAAAAAAGAAAGATACCATTGGAAGACAAGATATTAGATCAAGAGTCTTCTATTTAAATAGAAGATGTCCTAAGACATACGTGTGAAGCTTTTCTTAAAAGTTCAGAACTCTACAGGATATTTATCTGGAAGCTACGCTAGACGTTTGCTTTTGCCTTTCATCATCTAGTCTGTTAGAAGTTTCTACAACAGAGGAAGTTGCTTTTTGGTATTGATTTTTCAATATCTTGTCTTTACTATAACTTCATTTGTGTTTAATATAAGTGCAGGTTAAAAATCCTAAGATTATATCTAAGGTAGTGGAGTAGGCTTGCCAAACCACTATAAATCATTGTGTCCTCTTTAATTTTAGTTTTGCTTTACTATGTCCATTTGGACTTTTACACATTAGTTTAATCAATTCTTTTTACAAACTCTTTCAATTGAAAAAAAAGGGAGTTAAAAGTGTTCTATTATTTCATAAAAAAATTAATTCACCCCGCTCTTGATCTCCTTTTTACTATCACAAAAGATTAATAGCATACTAAATATAACAAATGAATTTTTTTAGATATATAAGTTAACCTATCCCAACTCCTATATATATATATATATATATATGTTAACCTACCCCCACTCCCCAATTGTGGGACTCCAATATGGCTCTATTGATCTTTATAGGATTCGAACACACAACCATCTATTTGCATGCATACGAGTTTACCATCAAGCTATCCATCAATGTTCAATATAATAAAAGATATTAATTTATTTGTATAATTTGGAAGTACATTTACTCAATTATTTAAATATATGAATGCACTCAAATTCATTATATGAAATAGCACATTTAAAAAGTGTGAGAGATTAATTAGTATAGAGACATAAAATATCCAAAAAATAAAGAGAGACAAAACATAATATATAGGTGAGGAGAGAAAAAATCGAAAAAAACTTAAATTTATTATAGTTTTTAAGTATATGGTTAATTTCGTCAATACATTAATATAAATCAAATAGGGCATCAATACATTAATGATAAGACATACATAAATATATATATATATATATATAAATTTTATAGTTATTGATATACCTATATATTTATCTACTTTGCAATATTTTTTTATATTGCATCATGATTAAATTATGCGTGACCTTTTTTGTTTTGGTTTTTTTTCCCAAAAAAGGGTATTAATACTAGTTGAATGCCTTTAACATCTAATTATGCTGGTTGTTTCAATAAAACGCCACTACTTTTTTTCAATATTTATTAATCAATTGACACTAAGTATTATATTATAGTGATTTTGTTTTTTACTACAATTACTATATTACTTTAATATATCACTGCACCATAAAATATTGTTAATGTCTTGATTAACTATTGTGGCATCTTTTTCATTATATTACTTTTATCACTATATTACTTTTATGTAGTGTCACTAAATAATTTATGGCATCTTTTTCAATTGACACCAAAATTAAATAACATTAAAAAATTTTAAGAAAAATTAGTGGAATTGGTTGAATGCCTTTCAAATACATTTATGTTGATATTTTCAATCAAATGCCATCATCTTTATTTGTTATTTATTAATTAAATGCCACTAAATATTGTAATATAGTGCATTTTTCAATAATTATCACTATATTACTCTGGTCTGTCACTATACTATAGAATGTCATTAAATTAGTGCCACTAAAATATTTCATGACATGTTTTCCTAAATCACACTATAAATAAATATGAACGGCATTTTCTAAGAAAAATTAGTGGCACTAGCTAAATGCTTGCACTAAATAATTAAGTGTCATTAAATATTTTATTATAGTGGCATTTTTCTAAGACTAACACTATATTATCTTTATGTGTTATTATACTAGAAAATGCCACTAAATACTTTATGACATCTTTTTTAAATGACGTCATAACTACATATTAGTAACATTTTTTTAGAAAAAATTAGTGGTACTAATTAAATGTCTTTAAAATAAATATATCTCAACATTTTCAGTTAAATGTCACTAATGTATTTGTCATTTTTAACCAAATACCACCAAATATTACACTATAGTGGCATTCTTTTATGACTATCACTATCTTAATTTTTTGTGTTATTATCTTATAAAATACCACTAAAGATCTCCTTGCTCCCCATAATTGTTGCTTCCACTGTTACACGTTTTGCACTTTTGAGCCTCTTAGGTGGTGACATCTTCCTCAATCTTGATGGATTTCTCAACACAATCAAGAGCTCTTCCAAAGTAGTAGGAGGTTTTCTAGATCAACTCCGTAGGTAGGTGCTCTTAGTTCATATTAAAGAACTCATGCATTGCTTGGACGAAGCAGTTGAGATAAGCTCTGAAGGACTCCATCCCAATGTTATATAGTGAACAAGTATGTCACTATTTTGGGGTATCTACAATTGATGGAAAGGTTTTAGAGGAAACATTACGCCAATACCTCCCATTCAATGATGGACCTAGCTGACATCTAATTAAACCACACGAGGGCATGCATTGTGAGTGTGGTGTGAAAAAGCTTGTGGTACGTAACATCACTCAAGTCGTAGAGGTCCATCCTCACTAGAAAATTGTCTAAGTGCTTGGGTAGATTCGTATTTCTATTGAATTCTAGTAAATAGGCTACCTCTTCATAGAAGGGAGTGTTTTCACCAAATCGTTGGAGAAAAACGATTTCTCTTAGGAGAGTGACAACTAAAGGATAATACATATTCCTACTCCTTTTGATGGGTATGGCACCAAAGAATGCATTTGGACTACTCCAGTACTCGTGGGCACTCACCTGTTGGAATTTGCTCGAAGTGAGGAGTATATGGGTGCTCACCTATTGAAATTTGCTCAAAGTGAGGAGTATATGTCTACCTACTGAGGTAAAGTCGGATAAGTAGTGTCACATTCAGAGTTGGCCCTTTGCTCAATTCTCTTTGAGGAGAAAGAAGCCCCCAGCTTCATTGGGAGGACTATTGCAACTCCTGGTGCAACACTATGCAACATATTGGGCAGTCACTTTAGCCACAACTCTCGTGGTGGCATTTTTCAATAGGGTTTTCAATGCCTCCATAGAATGAGATCTCCAAAAGGTGGGGCCTATTGCATAGGTGTTTCCTATGCAGATTTTTCATTCAGAGCTAGATCTACTACTATGTATAATGGTACTTCAAGTTGGTGACTCTTCATGTTCTCCAATGTCAAAGCCATTTAGTTGCTAAAGTCAAGAGCTCTTCATCTTGTATGCATCCTCAACATTCTTTTTCCACAACTTATAGTTCCCATGGACGGCTTCAAAGTGATGCTGCATGGAAGTGGAGCAAGGCTCCTTTTGCTAAAAAGCAGTGTGTCAATTTGTTTATCTAAAATGCGTATAGAGAGATTCTTAACTCTAAAAAATTCTCAAAGTTTTGCAATTCTTTGCAAATGATTTCTTATGCCCAAGTTCTCTTTGGAACTTCATGTTTATAGTTTTTTCTTGATGGGCTTAGGTTCATCAGGATTTTGTTGCCCTTCTTCATTGACTTAATTGTTTTTGAACTCTTTGACCTTTTATTTAATTGATTAATTTAGTCTATTAAACAATTTTTACATCTTTTACTAATTTGCCCTTATAGTTCCAATTATCCACATCAAATTAATAATTCTTTTCTTTACTCTTTTCAAATGTCTTGTGCCTTTATGTAAGAAATATGATTTTTCTCCTACTATATAAGTTTTCGTCAGGTTATTAGCATTTCCATACAAGCCAAACACCTCAATATTATATTTTAACACTTTTTCTCCTCACAACAATCTTAATATCTATTAGGGTGTTAATTGAGGTCATTGCGAATTACCAAATTATCACAATATATATCCAAAGACATAATGACTGTAACGTTCTTCGATCTTACCGTAGAGTATGAAATTAATGTACTTACTAAATTACCAACGAGTATCTTGTTTTTTTTCATAATTTCAAAAGAAGCTGTTGCAAACGCCCTTGTATCACACAGTTTATAAACTTTGTCTCTCTGAGTT